>VYZV01046884.1:0-16995 GCA_013401275.1 Pandion haliaetus | reverse complement strand
AACCGCGCCACACAAACCCATAACAGATATGTTAAGTTCTATTGCTTAAGTATTAGTAACTTAGATGTGTTAGTTCTTGTCACATTGTTTGTGCTGAACCTGAACATCTAAACACTTCCTCAGGCCTTTCCTCCGCTAAAGGAGTGGGACATGAGGTAGATCTTTCTGGGAAATAGCTCAGTGCACCTTGATCCAGCCAAAGAGCAGGGTAGAACTGGATTGCCTCTCTCCAGGGATAGGCTGATGCAGTGCCGAGGGGCCCTGGCAGGACCTCGGTGGCCAGGCAGGGATGACAGGATGTTTTTACCCTTACACAGCCTGCAAAAGGGATACATAGCCCTGGACTCCAGGTGCCAAGGGACTCCTTTGAAGAGAGCCCCCTCTGGGGTAAGATACATGGAAATGGAGTGCAGAAGCCATGGAGATGTGCCTCCCTCTACAGTCTAGGCCCCAGCCAAGAAAAATTACCTGTAACAACCATGAGGGGACTTCAAAGTTGTGTTGCTCAGAGGCCATTTTGCATCCAAAAGGAGAGTGCCACGCAAAGCTGAGACGAGAAGGAAGATGAAGGTTCATTTTGTGGAAAAATGACAGGAAGTTTCTGAAGCAGACTGTGCCTCACTGGGCTTAGCCTGAAGAAATCGCAATCCAAAAAAAAAAACATTTTACTCTGCAGAAATATTTGCCATGTTTTAATTTTATTTTTTGTTAGTCAAATTGAATAACCAGATAACAGAACAAAACAAATCAGGTGTCCTGGAGACTGTAAGAATCCAAGTCTATCCAGTTAGGTAGGACCTTAAATACAATATTGCATAATTCACAAGTGACCCAAACAAATCATTTGCCAGGAATTTTTGGCCAGTCTTTTTGCTTGATTTTCACTGTAGTGGGTAGACCACAGCCAGCAGCTAAACACCCACATAGCCACTCACTCACTCCCCAGGCACGATGCGATGGGTGAGAGATTAGGAAGTGTAAAAGAGAAAAAACTCATGGATTGAGATACAGACAGTTTAATAAGTGAAAGAAAGGAGTTGGGGGGGTGGGGGGGAAGTGATGCAAAGGCTCACCACCTCCCACAAGCAGACTGATGTCCAGCCAGTCTCCAGGCAATGACTACCTTGGAAGACAACCCTCACTCCACCTTCTTCTGCTAGCCTAGTTTTATTGCTGAGCATAACATTATATGATATGGAATATCCCTTCAGAGGATTTGGGTCAGCTGTCCCAGCTGTGTCACCTCCCAGAGTCTTTCCTACCCAGCTTCTTCCACACACTGTGGGGGCAGAGTGGGAAACAGAGAAAGCCTTGATGCTGTGCAAACACTGTTCACCAACACCCAAAACACTGATGTGTTATCAACACTGGTTTAGACACAGATCCAAACACAGCACCATACAGGTTGCTATGAAGAAAGTTAACTTCATCCCAGCTAGACCCATAACATTCACAAAGACATTTGAGCAGCTCTTGACTTGCATTAACTCCACTGTTGGCTGCATTCAGGTTGGGCAGAATCCAGCTGAGCCTTCTGTCCAAGTCGAATGACCAAGAAACAGTGATCATTTACCACTGAATCATTCAGTTCTACTTCACTTTTTCATCCCACTCATGTCCAAAGGAGGCTCAGTTCTTAGTTTCTATGTATGTATTTTTCTCTAGACCACAAAAGCTCTGATGCCCATCAATAAATTCCGCATAGAACATAGTTTCATGAAGCATCCTTGTTCACAGCAGGGTTACCCACCTCAGAAAACACCCCAGTGTAAACATTTCAGTGGCAATATTGTGTCTTCTTAATAGAATTTTACATCATGGAGGGCTTTTATTTTCACCCTGTGGCTACAACAACTTCTATTATTAAATTCTATTATTAAATGTCTGTAACTGTTTCTTCTGACCTCCTTGAACTTTCTCTACACAGGCTGTATTCTCTGGCACAAGCACAGGTTCTCTGCTGAATGTAAATGATATGACTACGATGTTTGGGCAGGAAATTATTCTTCCTGACCCACAACAGTTTTTGTCACTCCCGATCAAGACAAAAAGATAAAGTCTGCAACATTCACACAGTTAAATCTAAAAATCAGCATCTGTTTCCTTTTGATATTGATCGTATTAGAATTAAATTGATTCCTGCTGATTTTGAGCCCAAAGAAATGAAAATTCTTTTCACAGAAAGTTTTTTATTTCAATTAATGTTCATTGAAACCCTGTCTCTTTTTGGGGGGCGGGGGGGGAAGGGGGAGTTAACAAATTTTCAGCAGAAAATAAAATTGAACATGACGCCTGTCCTTTCTCAGCAAGCTCTTGTGTTTATACTCTCCTTTTCAGTTTTGCCCATGGCCCAGTTAAAGATATATGTGAGTTGCTCAATAGTCTGTCAACTAAAATGGGGCTCTGGAGGCTTTCAAATTCCTTTTGTGTATATGAGGAAATAATCAGTACCACACGCCAGAGTCATGGAGTTCAAAGTGGTTTAAACACATCCTCATCTCCTGACACCCAAACTCTGGTCCAGATCCTGCTTTACTGCCACAGTCAGACATAAAGTCAGTTGTTGAGGAAGAAAAAAATGAACCTGCTCCTAACAACAAACCAGCTTTTTTTCATCAAGCTTTAAAATTTGGATGTCAATAGATTTCCTGTAAGCCTACCAAAATGTACAGAAATGATCACATGGTGGGTATCTGGGCTGTTTTCAATATCACGTGGAAGCATTGTTCCTTTAGTGACTGTTTCAGCCATTACTGTGTAATGTAGTCCTCTCCTGTATAATTCACTAGTGTTTTGGTACAGCTCATCTCACTCTGAAATCAAAGCCTTTCTCATCACATCAGTCAGAAGTACGTTGGACTTAAGCTAGTAACCCACAAACTCTTCCATACATGTTCAGCTATACCCATACAAGCTGTCCTATTGTGAGAAACAGTAATGGTCTTTTCCCATTTATGTGCCTTTCCTTTCCGATTAGTGGTAATATGGTCACAAAACTGCACACCCTGAAAAAACAATGAGCCAAAATGTGGACTAGTGTTTACAGTCCTCAAAAACTATCACTTCCAGTGAGGTTTGGTGGACTGAAGCTGAGACCAGTGTAAGTATCAGGGGACCAGGGAGGTTGTGGCTGCCCTGCTCAGCTTTGGTTTTCTCTGCCACTGCTTCATGGACCTCCGTCAGATTGCACTGGTACAGCCAGAGGTAGAAGATAGGTCCACGTTTGTTAGGGTAAGCTCCTCTCTTTTTTACTGAAGGCTTTCACCCATTCATGTAAGTTACGTTTTAAATCTAGTTTTCTAATGTAAAGAGACTCTCCTGAAAGGCCATCTCATTTGGGAGGAGAGGGACAAAGGCTTCCCACTGCCTCCTATTTCTAGAGGGCACATTTAAAGAGCTCTCTTCTGATCTCTGTAAAAACAGCACAAACCTCTTTAACTTCACTGAACTGGATTTCCTGCAGCATAGGATTTCTCACAAGAGAATTTCAATCAGAAAAATTACCTAGACGGTGTTGTGCATGCTTCTGAGGAAATGCCAGTAGTTTCAGTGAAATAGCGCTCATCACCAACTCATCAGTGCCTTTGCATTAACTAAGACAGGCTGTTTCAAAATACCTTTGTGTATAAACACTTGGGGGAATAAGAAGTGATTATACAGTAACTGTACCAATGAAGTTACATAAAGTTAACTTCCCTATGACCCTGTGGTTTCACTACTGGAATAATATGAAAAGAGAGAGCCAAAGCTGGATGCTAGCTGTGACATGACATCAACAGGGAAGTGAAAGCAAAGATTTGTTTAACATGCCTTCATTTACTTCTTAGAATAGCAATCACATTACATTAACACCACCAAAAAGTGAGTCACATACGTAATTGCCGCTTGGAGCTATCAGGATCTATAAAAGCATTTTAGCTGTGGTCTTGGGAGACAGAAGGTCAAACCCTTTCTGCTGCAGCAAGGCTCCTTGGCAAGCTGGGCACGATGCAATATCTCCTACTTTGTGCTGCCATCCTCCTACCTGAGAGTCTTGCTTTTCCAGCACAACTTAAACCAGAATCATGGAGCAACACAGACTTGGAGAATGTAAAGGTATGTTAGCAGGGGCATAACTGCATTATGAATAACCTGATTTTTGATTCAGCTTCTACATTCCTTTCCTATCTGTTTATATTATCTTCTTATCTTACATTACCACAACACTTTTTGCAGAAGTGATATAAAACAATTTAAACTTGCTGGCTAGCTTAGGCACCCTAAGTCTAACTTACAAAACAGACCAAGTTCCAACTGGTAAATAAAGGGGAGCATGTCGTTCTTAAAACATCTCAAAAATATTATGTAGACTACGCTGGAAGGCTGTGGATTTGAATGCTCTGTAAATTGTGTTTACTTAAAAGGACTGCTTGCTTACAGTGTTTTGCTGCTATTGCAATTCTTTTTATATATGCTAATCTACACTACAGAGAGAACAGCATTTGGTAAACTGAAATGGGAACAAAAAATACATCTAAAACTGGCCATGACTGCAGGATGATGAAACAATTTAATCAAATGTAAAATGCATTACCAAAAGATCACAGATACATGTATTAATTTTTATTTTCCTTTTCTTCTTCCAGGCATACCTTGATAAATTCTTTCCAACTCTTGTAAAAACAAATATCCTAAGCTTAGAAGAGAGGATTAAAGAAATGCAGAGGTTTTTCCACCTGACTGTAACTGGAAAATTAAATGCAGAAACAGAAGATATAATGAAACAGCCCAGATGTGGAGTCCCTGATATAGAAGATTACAAAACATTTCCTGGAAATCCAAGATGGAAAAAGACACATTTGACTTACAAGTTAGTGATGTTTCAGGTTTTACAGGGAAAGGGCTTGCTCTGTATTTAACTATGTGGGTTTCCTTCACACCCTAAATGACATTAATCTGTTTCCTTTTATTGTCAGGATTGTTAATTATACACCTGATCTACCCCAAAAGAAAGTGGATGATGCAATTAGAAGGGCTTTTATGGTATGGAGTGATGTGACCCCACTGCAGTTCCAAAGAGTATTCAACAGACATGCAGACATTGTGATTGGATTTGCACGTGGTGGTGAGAATACCTGCCATTTTTAAAATGCAATGGTCCATATTTGACTCAAAGCATGTATTTTTATAGTCACAGCTTTAAGAAAGAACAAAAAGTTTGGAATTATTCTGAAGCCTGCATAAATTTTATCTTCCATCACGCCCCCAAATCTATATGTTACAATTCAGTTTTACTCCTATGAAAGCATTAGAAAATCCTTTCAGAGTTACAGCTGTGAAATGGAGGGAGAATTCAGCTCCAGAATGCCACCCCTAAATTTAGATGTTCAAGGCTCTGTCTGCCTTGACAAACAGTGCAAACTAATGGGAACAGATCTGTAGAGCAAACCAGCTGGTTCTGAAGATCCAGCCTCCACAGGCTAGATTCAGGCAGGTTCAGGCAGATTTACTTTTGTCCAGATCTAGTATGGTTCCCTGGACTAAACAGTCTTTGGCAGCTGAGATGCATTAGGTTTAGCCATAGACAGTATCTTCTGGTTGATTTTCTTCCATAAGGAATCCCATTGGTGCACTCCAATATTGCACCAAGGTGCAAGCCAAAGCATGGTAAATGCAGATGGCCAGTAGTCACTTCAGAAGCTCACTTGTGATCCACACTAATACATGAATGTAGCCATACCTTTAACTTGTGCCTGGCACCTAAACTGACTCAACTTAGCCAAAGTAAATGCCTACTTTAAGGGTAGCTGACTTGTTCTCTAGATCAATATTGACAATATTTCCTAGATCTGCAGTGACTCCAAGTGAAGATCAGACACCTGGCTTACAAGTAGATGACTGCATATAGGCACTAAAATGTCCCAAGCTCATGCTTCACTGATTCGAAGCATACTATGCTGCCATGAAGAGTCAACTAATGTGCCAGCCAGTGAGAAAGGATCTTGCAAGCTGGAATGGGTTTTAATCCCTCATCACACACTAGGACTAGGTCTCTTCTGCCTGTTAGACCTGCCCCAAGGTCCATCCACATGATCTGGGGGAAAGGATACAGAATGGCATCTGAGTCCCCAAATACTCCTCAATCAAGTCAGAGGCTCACTAAGGGGTAGGGGGAAATTTTCAGAGCTGGTACAAATATACCATCCTGTCAGCTCCTGCATTCGAGGTAGGAAATGGTAACATTCCAGATGCAGTGTGACGGAAGTTGGTAACAGACTGTACCCCAAGGCTGGGGGCAAATGAACTTAGCTCTCAGGAACATAGTTATCTATCCCAAATCATTGCCTTCCACTAAAATCAGTACAGGTGAGAATGTCTGCAACTGATGTTGCCCAGCACTTTCCAACACTGAAAGCATTCAGGCACTTATAATGTTGTCAAGCTTTAAGTATTTATTCTGCAATAATCCCTGATTGCTGCCTCAGAACCACATTTCTGACAAAGGCTCAGAAAAAATGTTCAGCTCTTTCTGAAATAGGCAGCAGCCTTAATTATCAAATACAAGTTTTGAACTGAAGTCATGAATTTGGAGAGTGTTTCCTAAGCCTTGCTCCTCATTTTTACAATGTTGCTGCTATCATAGGATTTTTTTTTAAGGACTTGTAATGAACAAAACTAGCACAAACAAGCAACATGGTTCAATTTGCTGAGTTTAAACATTACAGCTGATGCCATCAGATGATATTTATTTCTTTTCAAATGCAGAGCATGGTGATGGATATCCTTTTGATGGAAGAGGTAACACGTTAGCTCATGCTTTTGCACCTGGAGAAGGGCGTGGTGGAGATGCTCATTTTGATGATGATGAAAGGTGGTCAGAGTCCAACCGAGGTAAAACCCACGTGTGTATGAAGGGGAAAGGCAAATACTGTACATGTTAGAAGAACACAGTCATAGGAAATGCTTTCCATAACTCTTCACGCTTCGGTACTATTTGAGTACCAACATTTCTGTTCTTTTAAACTGGTTTTCTCAGTACTTGTGCTTCACTATCATTAGCAGCTACACAATG
Source organism: Pandion haliaetus (assembly GCA_013401275.1). NCBI lineage: Eukaryota > Metazoa > Chordata > Aves > Accipitriformes > Pandionidae > Pandion > Pandion haliaetus. The sequence goes on along the minus strand of VYZV01046884.1, from coordinate 9,944 downwards.
CCTGTTCTGCCCATATTTTAAAGCACTTTTCACAGGCTAAACAAGTACTATCAGCTGCTGTTTTCTACATAAGTTATGAGAAGGTAAAATGACTTGCTTGTAGGAATAAGGTTCACTAAAAGCAGAGCTGGAAAGAGACTCAGGATCTGTAGATGTGTATGCAATTTTTTTATTAAAATATTATAGTTACATAAGAAAGATCAAAACTCCGAGGTCTCATTCCAAGGAATGAAAGATACAAACTCTCCTGCTACTTTGATTCTTTTTATGCTAATAAGAAATGCCATACCTTTAACATACTTTTCCGTGCTTCTGTGCTGCAGAAGTTAATTTGTTCCTTGTTGCTGCTCACGAATTTGGCCATTCTTTGGGACTTGCTCATTCAAATGACCGTGAAGCTCTGATGTACCCTATCTACTCATATGTGAACCCAGCAACCTTCAGACTTTCAGAGGACGATAGGCGAGGAATTCAGAAATTATACGGTAAATTCATGATGAGATTTGATTTTCAAGATAAAACCTACTGGGGTACAGGTTTCACTGCTCTCCCTGATTGCAAGGTCCTTGTTATATTACCAAAAAGAAAGAAGGGGGACAAACTTGGGAAAAACACATTTCTGTATACTCCATCCACTATGTTTCTTCTGTAGCGTGTCCCCACTGCAACCAAGAGGTGATGGAGCAGCAGTGCAGTGGCCTGGTACACCGTCTTCCTGCACACCTACATATTGCCAAACAAATCCTGTGGACCTTGCTCTACAAATCAGCTGTTTCAGCGAGTGGGGCTACTGGCAGGGAAATGAGAGATACTGTGGCACTTACCAAGTCAATGGGACAGTTCAGTGAAGGCAGAAACAACTCAGCAGTAGGAGTGGAGCATAACCAGAACTGATCCCATGGGGTAAACTTTGCCAGGCTTGCTTTTCTTTAGGCTCCACCTTCCTCAGGGCATGCTAGAGGAACATTAGGAATACAACATAGTTTCCTGTGATGCCCATTTCCAGTACAGTCTCCATGATTTGTGCTTCTTTCCTACAGGGAGAAAGTCATCAAACTCTTGAAGAAAGTGCTTCAAAAAGACCAAAGAATTCACATCTGGTTGTTTTGGTGTTCCAAACCAATTTTAATCCTCTAGCTAATTAAAGTGGTAAACTCCTGGACTGCACTTTCTCTCCTGGAATTTTTATATTGATTTGTTTGCACTTTATACAATTTCACTTAACAATTAAAAAAAAAAACAAACTTGTATACTCTGTTGTCTAATTTATTTATTTATGGCATTTTACTGGGTGATTAAATAATGCCTGCATGTGTGATAGACAGACAAATATCTTTCTGAATAGAGGAACAGATACCTAAAGAACCTGTGTGCATTTACTGCTGGAGTTGCAAACCCTGTTCCTGGCTTGATTTCAGTTCCCATGTATGTCCTGGCCCTTCACAATACTTACTCCTGCCTCCTCAGAATCACAGTGTGCTTCCCATATAGCTACACATAGAGAAGGTCTCCACAGTGCTTCCTTCAGCATGGGCTGGGATGCTTTCCTAAAGAGAGCAGCTTTTCAACTTCATGTCCTCCCTGGCTTCCCAGAAAAGCAGGTTTGAGAAGTAGTGGACTTGGATTCCCATTGTCCACTGTGATATTCAAACACCTCTCAGGTACTTTGAAATTTAAAAAAAAAACCAAAAACAAAAACAAACAGGAATTCTCCTTCCCTCCTTTGGAAGACTAATCCCACATTGCCAGAAAACAAAAAACAAGCACAGATAGGCATAACCTTGAAAACACTAGGATGACCTTCTGGTTGCTGGAGCTGGCCAGTTGTCCTGGGGGCCTGAGCTGCTCTCTGCTGCAGGGTGGGATGCCTGTCTTCCTGGCGTAAATGAAGAGCTGAAATGACATGGGAAAATGCATCCTTGTCTCTCAATCCCAGGAGAAAATGGCTGTGCCTTCCTGACTCCCTGAGCAAAGCATCACCTGAGAAACTTCGAAGCCTCCACTGGGCTCAGTCCTTGGAGAGGTTGGGAAGGATGTGATAAGAATAGCTTACTTTGCACACGGGCACTGGTCTACAAACACTGGAGCTTTTTTGTATATTTAGCAGGATAAACTCTTATGGGACCAATGGTTTCTCCATTAGGAGTTTTTTTATGCTCCCTGGTAGGGAGAGAAGGCTGCTTTTACCTCAACACATTTGCCAAATGTGCACAAAGGTCTAGTCTCTCAAAAGCTTGACAACACTTCCCAGCCTTTATCCAAAAGCCTCTTCCAGTTCAAGAGCTGCTGCCTGGTGATGCAAGGGCTCTGAGTCCACATAACACCAGGAAAAAGTTTTGCTCAGCCCCAGTTTTGGTGCAGGAGACCTGAGAGAAGGAAGTCTGCTCATGGGCAACGTGGGACAAAAGACAGTGGTGGCATCTTTTGCAATTCAAGGGCCAGGTGGAAAGGAGGAGAGCCAATTTTTATCTACCTATACTCAGAAGACTCATGTCCCACTCTCTCAGCCACCAAACATAAACATTTCCTAGGATAGCATCTAAACAATAATATACTTCCCAAGGTAGGCCTAATTCCCAGTAAGTTTCTGGGTACCAACTGATCTCTGGGGTTTGCTCCTCCTGGCTCCCCGGAGCTGGAAGGGATGCGAAACAAGTTGTAAGGAATGAAGGTCAATTCCTCTCTGTCACATTGGGAAACTACCTTTTGCTGCTTTCCTTCTGACCTCTTCTAATCCCTCCCTTCCTAACTGACACTTTACCTTCAAGGTACTGCATCAGAAAAAGAATCTTCACCATCCATAAGATCCCCATAGCTCTGTGATTGCCTTGGAAGTGCCTCCAGCAATGGCAAGGGAGCAAACCTACAGCCACCTTCTCCATAAGGAGAAGGAGCAACCAGCTGAAGAGGGGAGGAGAGAGAATTAGAGCTCCAAACCTGCCCAATGAACAGCAGTTTATTCCATAAAGAACTCCTGTTAGTCCAATCCACCTAACCTAGTATCTGCTGCAAGAAGCAGCACCAGATGGTGGGATGGCTGAAATAAGTCACTGACAGACATCCAGAGTGTCAAGGATATGTAAGGATAGGGTATGAAGTATGGTTCCTTCAAGTGCTTCCCCCTCAGAAAGGTTTCTCACATTTGGTAAGACAGAAGTTTGAAAGCACTAGCCATTTCTTCCACATGAAGCTCAAAGATGAAGTAGCTAGTGATAAGTAGATAGTATTCTGAGGGCACAGGTGTCTTGATATACGAGAAAAATCAGGAAGTCCCAGAATAGAGGGGCAGATCCCAGACTGCATTAAAGACAACGAAGAATGGGACTAGTGAGCTCCAGCGCCTGTGTGGGTCCTTGACCAGCTTGGGTCGACCTGGTGGGACCTGGAAAGATGAAATGTTGACAGAAAGTACCCTGTTCTCTTGGCCAAAGTCCCCACAGGGAACATAGCACAAAACAGAGACACATCATGCTTTTTATTGCGCTCAAGCCACTCCCTACTGCTTCTTAAAGAGAAAACAGACATAGAAGACAGACATCATCAGAGGAAAGACTGTGCAGAAAGAATCATTCCTGAGGATGCATGGGACAATCCATGCACCATGCTGGAGAAGGCACTGTACTGACAAATGAGGAAGGCCTGAGAACAAGTACTTGACTGAAAGTACCAGATCTGTTTTCTATTGTACAGTTAATTTCTGTATGAACTGAGAGCAATGGGATAAAACTCCAGAGGTGTATTCCAAGGAAGACTCTCCTGACAATGGGACACATCTGGAAGACAACTTCCAGTGAGCACACGAGCTGATGGACCTGCAGTAGGACTGTCACTGAAACACTAGGCCAGCAGTGATATACTTCAAAAGTCAATTTTCTTTAATGATATCAAAATGCAACAGTCAAATTGAACAGGAATGTTATGTGATATTGAAATATAACAGCCAGATTGAACAGGAATATTAGGTTGAAAGTGCTGTGACAAACACAACTTATTTACAGCTTCAGGATGTCAGTTTGGAACTATCACTACACGAACTGTAACCAAATCTAAGCTTAGAATTATGATTCAAAATGCACATAGTACTCACCAATAAGGCGAGGCACTCAATCCCAGGGAGTTTCCTTAGACTGCATACTGATCTAAGCGGAGAGTCTCCAACCACAGACTGCTGCTCCAAGGAAGACTGGCTCAAGGGGGTCTTCTGGTGGGCTCCTTTTATGCCCTAGGTCAGATCAGGGCTTGTGGTCATATATGGTCAGGGGTCTAGAAACTTCTCTTAACTGATGTGTTTTATTGGATGAAGTGTTTCTGGCAGGCTCAGGTAGCTGGGGTACATGACTTGGGGCACTCTGCATATGTGACTCCAGTCACCACATGTACCAGGCAGCTCGACCCCCAAACCATGGCTTCTAGTTTAACCCTTTCCTTCCAGCAGTCAAGAAGTTTCGGTCTTTATTAGGGCAGGTGTACCTGCCACAGGGGCCAGCACAAGGTGGGAGTCACACACCCTTGAGTCTTGAAGGAGGCATCTCCAAGAGGCAGCAGCACTCAGCTAGCATCTCCGCAGCATGTGAAACAAAGCAGGAGCCAGGATTTTTGTCTTCAGAGAGGGCAAAGGCACCACTGATGAGCTGTCAGCAGCATCTTACCTCTTGCTGAGCTCCTGTTGTGCTTCTATTTGCATACAGGACCTCTTCTTTGCAGAAAACGGCTGCCACCGGCACACCTCACCCTGCTTACTAGATGTGAACTATGCAATATCTGCCTCCATCTAGTGGTACAGCTCGGCAAACTGCACTGGCTTTACACCCTGTTGTAAAGTGCATCTTATCTGTCCACAAGCCCACAGCAGTCACTACTATACATCCTGCCATTTGGGGAAATCAGGGACAAGCAAATTTAGCAAGGGTGCTGCTGCCTCTTCCTTCTTCACTTTATTCTCCTGCACTCTGCACAAGTTTTTACATGCTCTCTCTAATACCTATCTGAGGACATCTAAGTGCATTATGTCACTTAAAATAGCATCTGCTCCCTCCTCGTCCATACAGAAGAAGATACTGGTAATCACACAGAATTTTGTTTTGGTAGGGCTTTGAAGTTTTGTTTGCTTGTACAACTGTTCTTTTAAATAAAAATATATTTAAATGCAGCTTTGCTGTTCCAGATAGCGGCAAATGAACTGTCAAATGTGTTAACATTTCTGACGTGTCCTTTGACCATCCACATGTAAAGGATAAGCTTTACTCCTGTTTTAAAAAGTCATAACTACTACCTTAGAGAAGCTATTATTGGGACTTACCCAGTCATTCAGGTATCTTGAACCTACTCCATCAAACAGGGAGTGATATTCTGAGAGGGTAAAGTTGATATACATGTGATGGAGTTGTGCTCAAGAGGTGCATAGGACCTGTAGAAAAATACTGGTTTTAATTCATGCTACACTATTGATTCTACTGCACCTGCTGTCTAATAAAAGTTTAAGACAAAATACACGTTTGGATAATTGTAATTGTACCATTGATTAAATTTTCTTTTTTTAGAAGTGTTTTTAAATATAATTGTCTTATATAAATTTATCTGTCCATATAGATGTATGTACAGATTAAATTTTATTAGTATAAATTGAAACAGTATCACAAGTTAGTTATTTTATTCATCTGAATAAAAGCCCAGTGCTATGCTCTAGCTTTTTTTCATTATCTAGATTTTAAATATTTATTATTTTATAAAGTTTTGAAACAGTTTGTATATCCTAAGACATAAAAAAAAGTGATGAAGCTTGTTGTTTCCTGAGTCATTAGAAACACTGCAGGAAGAGTCCTCATTTCTTCTCATCTGCCTTTGCCAAGTAGAGCAGAAACAGCATTTTACTCTACGCACTAGCAATTTCTACAGTTTAAACACATACCATTTTGAGGTGAGCAGGGGGGACTTCCCAATCCCCCTCTCCTAGTGTTAAGTCACTGCTTTTTCATTTCACATTAATCTCTCTAAATAACATCCCTCATTCTTTTTACACATTTTTAGATATCTTTTTAATTACTGTGTCCACGTTGTCTCCTCTTCTCCTTGGTGATTGTGTTTGGCTATACTGGGGTAATGCACATTCAAACAAGACCTCAGTCCTTTCTTTCTACCATTTCTCCTACCCAACAAGATAGGTTTTTCTTGGCAATTACTACTGTATGTTTGCCCTATTATATTCTTGTCTAGGTGGTCCTTATGGGGGACCCAATACTGAGCTACACAGATATTTTTTGGATCCAGTATAGCTGTCCTTATGTTTGACTTTTTTTTTTTTCCTTTCTACCAGTTATATCCTTAAATACAACCTGCTGTTCCAAGCTTTACAATCTGCCCAAGTGCTCTCTCTTACACTCCTTTTACTAGGTTATTTTGCCAACCCTATCTTCATCTGGCTATTTAATAACTTTCTATCTCACTGCTTTCTGAGTATTTCTCTGTTTTCTTTCTCATTTATATACAGTTCCATCCAGGGCCCTTTTTCCTTCTCAGATGAATAATAAAAATATGTATTTGACTTTACTGGCTGCTGTTCTTAAGAGAAACAAGGGTACTGCCCTTGTCACCCTGTCGCCTGTGATGCATTCAGATCCAGGGATAACCCTGCCATTAGGCAGCTGAGCTCCCACCCCAGTCTGAGCAGGAAGTTGGCTTCGCACAAAGGCTCCTGTTGTTTCAGCTTTTAATTCTATAACGGGGCTTAATTGCGACATACTCTACATGAGGGACAGCAATACCTGCTATTAACAGGGGAATAAGATCTCTGGAGAATAAATTTAATTACATCAGCAGCAATTCCAGCCTCAGCAATGTATATTAAAGCTGCCACAGATACAAAGCTCACTGATATGTGGTGGGAAAGAGCTGATGAGCTGCAAAAGTATGAAGTATGGCCTGTCACAGTACCATCCTCTTGACTTTCACTTGATAGTGTTAACTGGAAAATTCATCCAATTTGCAGATATAATATTATAAAAACAGAAAAAAAAGTATCTTAAACAAAACCCGTCTCAAACAGGATGTTCTTAATGGTATCACAATTATGTTTTCAGTTTCAGCAATGTCAATCTGAAGTAGCTCCATTGACATCAATGGAATTATTTTGGATTTATCTATAAGAATAAAAATGTTAGCAAAGGACTAGAGAAAATATTATCTGTTTTGATTATTGTTACAGCAGGAACCACCTCAAACCAGAGAACTACTGATAGTCACTGTTTGTTGGAAAACACTGAGGTAAAATTATCTGGGGGTGGAAATTGTTACTGTTTTCTGTCAGCCCTAAAAATAAAGTCCACAGGCAATAAAACAAGAAGCATAGAGAAAAGCAGCAGGCTGCTCAGGGATATAGGAAAATATGGAAGCCCATCCACATCAGAAAAACAGAAAACACTAGAGGCCTTCAGTTTGGCCACATGAAGGGATCTAACAGAGCTGATATACTGAGTGTAGTGAAATATTCATTATTTCTTGTAACTCAAAAAGTAAAGCACTCCAAATTAAATGTTATGGGAGATTTTAAATGAAGAAGGATGTACTTTTTTTTTACACAGCAAATAACTCAGTTGTCAAATTCAGGAACATAGGATATTCACTGACAGTAGAGACCCAAATTTGTAAATGGAGTCTGCAAGGCTTAGATATATTTATGTTGCCTAAGAGCTATTAAACACAAGGGCGTGGTGGCAAATGGTGGCTCACTATCTTGCTGGATACCAAAGGAAGGATCAATGTAAATTTACCCAGTTTTGCTAACATTGCAAATCTTGCTATAGGCAAAAGGAAACACCTTGTCTGCAAAGCCAGGAGTTGTTAACTTAGCAGTTCAATCAAAGAATTACTGTTATACTGGATATAATTATTATAGGGAAAAAAAGGGGGGGGGCAGGGAAGAAAAGAATAGTAATACAGGAAATTTCAATAATGATATAGCCAAAATGGTTAGCACACTTCCTACTATTTACCCCTTTCTCTGCCATTGTGCTCACCAGTTCCCCAGCCCCTCTGCATCCTACAGTTCTCAGCGTCAGTCTGAGGGGAGTGTTATGGGGAGTCACCACTGTCCCAAGCCCTTCCCAGGAGTTGATGATGTTGTTGATGGTTCCTCTCCCTTCACTCTAGAGCTCACCTTTTGTTGCGCTATACAAAACAAATTATATTTTTAATACGACACTCCAGTTTTCAATCCACTGAGTCCTCTCCCATTCATCAACATCCTTTTTAACTTGTAGGCCCCAGAAATGGATATATTCCAGCAGTCATTTATAATGTCAAAAAAAAAGGGTGAAAAAACCAGAAAACCTCCATCAACCCCTCCTGCTCCTTTCCCAGACATCCTTATATATTTACATAAGGATTGCATTAAACTTTTTAGTTACTGCCTCACACTGGAAGATCATGTGCAACTAGTTATCTACCAAGACTTTTCTTTTCAGAATCATTGTCCCATCATCTAGGGACACCATCCTGCCCTAAAGGCCATGTCAGGATGAACGGGATCTATGGTACTACTATGGGCTTTTTCTAGATGGAGCTTTGCACTCAAAGCAGAGACGGCTAGGAGCAAAGTAAGGTGGTGACGAAAAACCAGTTTGCATTCAACACCAATCTACCCAGTTCAGGCATGAATTACAGAATACAGTAAATAAAATAAAAAATAAAACTCGACCACTTAAGAGTTCTCCTTGAGATAATTTTCCAAGCCATTAGATAATTATCCAGTCCTGATGTGAAAAGATCCAATTTTTATTTAGCAGTGAGTAGAGTATCTTATGATAATAAGGAAGATAACAGTTTTTGTAAGAAGACAGAATGATCAAGGAAGACATCACTTCCCTTACTCATGTTTGCTATGGCTACAAAGCAGAATGATGGTATCATGTCACTATCAGGCTAGTTCAAACAGGTCAGAGTTCACACACATTGCAAATTATGTTCAAGATGATAGATAAATATTGGCCAGCACTTTCCACTGAGCTATTTGCTCCCACAGTACAATGTCTACAGTATAAAAACATTTTGGATGTGGGATGCTTTGCACATACTCTGTGTATGTAAACTGAGGAATGGGACCACCTATTTAGAAGCCTCTGCCTACTGTGCAGATCTTTGCTGCTTGCTAGGTCAGTTCAATCATTTTTCCTTGTTCTCTCATACAACCTTTAAGCATTAGAAAAGCCCACACAAATTCCACCCCCCATTACATTGCCCATCTTCATATTTTGGCTTAACGTTGGGTTTTGACAAAAACAGTCTACAGTGCTTAGGGGTCCAGCATACCTATCACTTAAAGCACTAATCCTAACTTTTGCACGCTGTCTTCCTGAGATTTTTATTGCCCTGTTACCTCTTAGCTTTAATTTGTGTTGTAAATCTGTCAGTTGTTAACCATGTTTTCCATCATGTTTATACAATATCTCAAATGATTGGCCCTCAGTTCTGTTTGTTTGGCTACTTTGTTATTACAGAAGAGGTAGCAGTATAAAATAATATTCTCCCTTCTCCCCCAAATTAACTACATGCTAGAATTTGGGAACACTTACGTAAGTGGTAATCAGATTTCTGCTTATATCTGAGTTACAAATGCTACAGACCTTAAATGTCTTAATCAAAGTTCTCATGGGTAATAACCACTAGCAATCTAGATGACAGCCAAGAAGCTGTCCTAGGTAGTATGTTGGCACTAGTTTATTTAACAACCGAAGAAAATCACTAGCAGGAAGTTCAGCGTGAATATCCTGGAAGTGTCAGATCAGAGCAAACACACTGTTTCAAAGAGGATCCTGTGTCTATTTTTGCCAATCTGACATTCCTCCAGGCAGCCCCAACTTCTGCACTTCACTTGTAAAATGTTGCCACCGTTTTTCTTTAAATAAAATATATTACAGTATGTGGTGGTTTCAGCCCAGCCGGTAACAAAG
>VYZV01046591.1:0-10468 GCA_013401275.1 Pandion haliaetus | reverse complement strand
TTTTCAGCCAAAGATAGCTTTAGAAAGGTGTTCAAACAAGTAAGACTGAACAATATATAGAAAAGCCAACATAATATAAAGAAAAGCCAGTTGCAACTTTCAAACACTAGTCTAGTTAAAACATCGTCTTTGTGAAACAAAGTGCAACTTTGCTCAGGCTTTTTATGTTAATTCTTTATAAACACACAATCACAAGACACTAGAAATATGCTCATTTTGCTTGACTGGACTCAACACTTGCCCAAGACTACTGTTTAAGTACGGACAAGTAATAGCCATTACTTGATTTAAAAGAAGGTGCACTTTATGTTATTAGTGAAGTAATTCTGTGCGCTGAGGTTCCTTCCTACTGAGTAATAAAGATATTTTTCTATTGTACTTTGAATATTTTAAAAACAGAATGTTACTATTAAAATAGTTCATATGAAATACTCTTTCTCTGCCACGTCCCAAAAGCAAAACACTACACACACAAGAGGCTACTGAGAGTTAGTGTAATACTTCAACCATTCAGATAACTGCATTTCCAATTATTCAAAAACAGTACATGTGTAGTTTATTGTTTGGTTTAACTGCACATTAGTTTATCAGTATTCAAGTGAAAACAGAAGTTGGTCACTATGCACTGCATCTGGAAACAATAACTGATATTAACTGACAAGCAGTAGAAGCCTCATTCTTTCCTTACGAGGAAATACAAATCTACAGTAATTATATCACCACTGAAGCAGAAAAAAACAAAATGAAGTTTCTGGGAAAGACAACAGGATGGCCTACTTGCACATACTGCAGAAGCAATTTAATTTGCATAGAAACCAAGTAAACTTTTTAGTGGGAGAGGTTCATACGATGCTGTACAACAACCATCATGAACTGATACACAATTAACTAAAAGATCATGCGTGCTTATGGCCAGCAAGTAACAGTAGATGAAAAGCATGAGAAAAGAACATAACACCACAGGAAAACAACAGATAAACATTATGAAGAAAATACAGCCTTTTCCATGTCAGGTGTTTAGTTTTATTGGGGGGAAAAAAGAAATCAAGTCTGAGGGCTTTATAATTTGTTATTCTTATTTTAATAAAGATCTGAGAATATGGTCACTTTCCGCTAGAGACTGATATCACAACTACAGCCTGTAAATGCTGCTTAAGAACAAAAACTGTGTAAAGCAGTTGAGGCTGTAATCGGTTCCACTTTACTCCCAGGATGGGTATAACTCCAGTCTTTCCTCTGTATAGGATAGTATATGGAAACGTAAAGGAAAAAAAAAATCTTATCATTCATTTAATCTAAAACCATATTCCCAAACTGCTGCTGTTGAATCCTATCAAGTACCGATGTCTAATTCTTGTAACTCAAACATCTCTTCAAGGAAACACCCAGACTGTCCTTGCAGCCTGCTCTGATCGATATGAGAGAAAACTGGTCCCTAAAATTAAATACATTGGTCTCTGCTGCCCTCTATATAAACACAAGACAGTGACAGGACACTATTTCTACAAAACGGTATCTTTGAAGTATCAGGAAAAAACCCACCATCCATTCCTACAAACATCAGATTCTGCCAGATAGAAGTAACATCTGAAGGAATAGACCTTAAAAGGCCGTATCTGGAACAGTGTAAATGAAATACTGAAGAAAAATGACCATTTCAATACTCCAGACTAAACTTCAGCACTTCTCTGTAAACCATCACACTCTAATGAAACAAAAATGGTTAAACTTCATATGAAAAGATTTTTAATATTGGCTTCATGTAACATATTTAAGGGAAAAGCATCAGTGACCACATTTCGACTATTTCCATTACCTCACTTTTTGAGAAGGTTAAACATGGAAAAATATCTTCCCGATAAATTTTGTCCAAGAAAGGACATGTTCTGTCCATAGTAGGCTCATCCTTCCAAGATCTGAATTCATTGTACAAAGACAGGTCAGCCTAGAACACAAAGATTCACATATTTTAGTACTGCAATTATCATACTAGTGTCTATCATTTGCAAATATCCACAACTAAATAATGAGCATTAAAACTAAATGCTTTCCATTGCACTATGAAAGAATGCTACTGTGCCCCAGCTATGAACACCTTCTTAAATCCACTTTCCTGAGACTGTAAATACAAGCAAATCAAAACATATCATTTTCAGGGCACAGAGGTAATGCATTCACTGGTCACCACAACACCAGGGACAAGCTAATCACTTCTCCCCTGTTTCCTAAGCTTCCAGGACAGCTTTGAAAAACTTAAGTGATTGTTTAACAGAAAAAAGCCAAAAAATAGATTTTCTTCTTAACGTATCTTCATTACAGTATTTTAGTCCCTCTCCATTTCTGCAAGTTACAGAAAAGCGGAGAAATCTAAAGAAAACAACTGCAATCCTAGACATCTTACACATTCACCCTGCATCTGAACATAACATATTGCTATCCAAACGCTGAAAGAAAATACACATTTAACACACTAATATATTAACACAGGAAAACAGGAATTCAATATGCAAAACAAAACTATAGTCTTATTCTTCATTTTTCACCTTTGTGCCCAAACTCTCTCATACGCCGTGCTACAACAGGAAGGCAAGGATACTCCCCGGGCATGATTTATGAGCCTGCTCCCCCACAGCTCCTCTCAAGAGTCAACGGAGAAATACTGAAACAAGCTATTAAATCACACTAGGAGTAAGCATGTTCTGTGTTAGGAAGAGATGGTTCTATCTGCTTTGAAAACACCTTGTTTCATCATCTCTGTGTTGAGATCAGCTTAGCAGTGGGAAGGCACCTACCCAGTCTGGCGTTCAGGAGACTGGTACTAGGTCACTATTAAAAACCCAGTTTGCGTTATGGGACACCCTGTCCCATGGGCTGCCAACCACTAACAGCTGGAGCACACTGAGGTACTCCCAGAGCACATCATCTGGTTTGGGGTTACTGTTCACAGGCACCAACGCTGCTCCAAGACGCCAAACAAGCAGAGTGGGGATGACTGCTTCCGATCATACTCCTAATCCAACGTAAAAGACTAATGCCAGTCCCCGATGGGATATGCAACACCACCCCGCTCCCCAGATGCAACATCCTCAGACTAGTTCTGACATTCTGCTGTCACAGACTTCAGCACCTTTCCTTTCCAACTGGTTGTTAAATCCCTTTCTCATACTATAGCAGACCTATACTCCTAAAACCCAAACCTAAAGCTATAGGAAGGGATGCGCGCTGCAGGCCAAAGATAAGCCAGGATGTAATTTTAAAATTTTGTAATAATAAAAACAAGTAACATAGATGAGATAATGAAAGAGGGAAAGTAACATATGCTAAAAATGAAAATAATTGATTTTTAATCCTGTTACAAAGATCAGTACACTGCTGTCCTGGGTTTGGCTGGGATAGAGTTGATTTTCACAAGAAGCTGGGAGGGGGCACAGCCAGGATAGCTGACCCAAACTAGCCAAGGAGATATTCAATACCGTATGACATCATGCTCGGTCTATAACTGAGGGAGCCGGCACGGATCACAGCTTGGGAACGGGCTGAGCATCAGGTTCCAAGTGGTAAGCAACTGCATTGTGCATTACTCGCTTTATACATTCTTTTATTAGTATTATTGTTATTATTACTTCTTCTCTCCTTGTGCTGTCCTATTAAACCATCCTTATCCCAACCCACAAGGTTTTACCTTTTTCCTCCAATTCTCCTCCCCATCCCACTGGGGGGGAGCGAGCGAGCGGCCACGTGGTACTTTGTTGCCGGCTGGGCTTAAACCACAACAACTGCTTTGAACCAACCTCTTTCAGTCTTTTGTTCTTTCCCCATGCATTACCCCTTCTCTGAGCTCCCAGCATTTGCCATTCTTCTACATATATATTTTGGGTAGTTCTTTTGTCATTTTTGTTGTGTTGGTTTTGTTTGTTTGTTTTTCTTGAAAAAGAACCTACAAAAATTAGACTGGCAAATTTGTTTTCCATTAGAGCTACTTGCCTTACACTCAGGTACAATCAGGAACAACCATCTTAATTAAGCTAGTGCATAAATGTTCTGGTTGCTACACCACCAACCTTACTGTACAAATGAAATTCAATAGGTGTATCTTGCTCCCTAAAGGAACATTTCCCATACCTTAAAACCCGTCTCAGGTCTGGCTTTAAAATGAATAACATCAAGATATATCAGCAGGAAAAAAAAGCCATTTTTAATTTGTACTATACGGTTCCAAAAATTAAGACACATTTCTTGTTAACATGGTTATTTTCTAGATTTAACTCAATTTCCCTCAAATCTGCAATTTATAAAGAAGCTGCCTTGAAAAAAACAGCTCAGTGAATATAGCTTGATGCTCTTCCTTTCCAATCTACACTGTTACACGTGTATCTCCTCCCTGCCTTTACTTGCACTTTCACTAGATCAGTTTTGATTACCTGCAATTAAATATACAGCCAATTGTATTAATAATTCTAGTTAAATTTTTAACGTTTTCATTTTACAGTAAAATACACCATCAAACATTTCCGCTGTTTGAGCAACACTGATGCATTTATCAGCATTTACGCTGAGTGGATGGTTCCTGCCTGCGGAAGATCCAGGCAGCTATTCAGCTAAATCCTGTTAATACCCAAATTAATTAGACATGTCTACTTATCCTAGAGATTACTCCCACATGCTAGGAAATATTTCTCTGGGATGTTGGTAACTTTCTGCCATTTAGGGCAGACAGATACTCTAACTCTGTCTACATTCCACAAAGAAACCTGAGAGTTGACATGTACTCACAGCCAGCTCCATCCAACATCTCAAAATGCAAAGCTCCAGGTGGTAGACTCTCCAGAAGGGTCCAAAGCTATGTTCCCCACACCACAAGGTCACTACAGACCCCTGAGCAAGGGCACTCTCAGCCCCCCGCTTTGAAGCCGAGTCACTCAAAATCAGAAGAACGACATGCAAAGGGTAACCTAACTCTGGCAAGAACAATTATCAAGAAGGGGGCAGAAGTAGGGTTTTGGACCCAGCTCCCAGAAATGTCAAAACATTTACCTTAGAACAATAAGCCAAATCAGTAAACAAAACCACAAAGCATTGGATAACGAAAGCAGGAAGGAAGGCACGTCTCCCCTACTTAAAAGAATGTCCTAACCACCATGCCAGAGGTGGTCTCACTTTCTTCACCCCATGTTGCACTCCATTAAATACTCCTGCTCAGAAAAGAGATAGACTCAAGTCCCAGTGAGTGGAAAATTTGTGTGTTTTACCGATTCCCTGGGCTGTCACTAGAAGAAACAGTCACCATTTCTGAGCAGCCTCGATCAGCCTCAAAGTGTCTCCTTATGCAGCCAACAAAAAGGAGAATGAACTAAATAAAAATGACAGGCAGACTGGACCTTCTGCAGCACGTCCTTCACAGTCACCACTTTCTCTCCACAAGAAATTGAGGCAAAACCAATTTTTTCCCTCTCACTCTTGCCTGACACTGAAAAATTTCATTAAGACATGACTTCAGTGTGATGCTTACAAATTAACTGGATTCCATCCCGGCTCTCTCCTTTCCTGAAGGGCAACAAGGATTCAATTTTAATATGGAAAACATCCTGGGTACTACTGAAAGCAGGCAGGGAGGGTGTAAAGCTTTTTTTTTTTTTTTTCCTGAAGCCCAAGTATGAAACAAACTGGAAAATGCCTTTATTTTCTAGATTTATAGTAAAAAGATGTAGAGTATAAATACACTTAATAATGACTGGCAAAGCAAAGTACAAAAATGGCTACTGTGAATCACGTTAAAGACCCAGTTAGCCTGTTACTCCTCTGACAATGGCCAGCAGTCACAAAGCTGGCTGCGGAGCAGTACAAGAGGAAAGACAGTAACACGCCTTCGTTTTACAGCCTCCCAACTTCTAGCAATCTGTAGTTAAAGAAGCTTCCTAAGCCAAATGTTGTATCTATCTTCTATATACCTTGACAGGCTTTTCTTTTGTCACTTTGCATGACTACATTTTGAACACATTTATATTTTTAATCTTGCTACCTTGTGACAATGAGTTGTAAAGTTTCATTATGTACTAACTGAAAACGATTTTCCTTTTAGCTTCCAGAGTTTTCTTTCTAATATTTGTTCACCATTCATCTTCCCTATGTCACCTGTGACTGTATAGATTTTTGTTCTACCTCAGGTATCTGTCTCTACACAGAAATACTGCCATAGGTTTGACCATCTATGTCACACTTCAAAATATGAGACATTTTCATTATGCCCCGAGATGAAGAAATCATAGCTGCATGCATAGACACACACATTTACTACGTGTTTACACAGCAGTATAATGCTTTTTCTTTTGCTATTTATTCCTTTCCTAACAACTCCTAAGGCTCTGTGGGTCTTGGACCATCACTGAACACTGAGATGGTGTTTTCACAGAATTATCCGCAAGTACACTACTTTTTTTTTTTCCAGCACAACGCAGCTATTTAAGTCCAAAACTGCATGTCTGCTAGAGTTGCATTTTTTCCCTAGATGCCTCATTTCCCATTCATTGTTTTTTAATTTCATCTGCTGTTCTACTAACCACTCAGTATCATAAGATCCTTCTCAACTCTTCAGTGACTTTTTGCTACTATCATTCCAAGGACTCGAGTACCAACTTGTTGCCTCATTATTTCCCCATTTTTCAATTATATGAGTAGATTCTAAAAAAATAAAAATCAGGCCCCTCTGGAACTCCAGAGATAAGTCTCTTCCTCCTCTCTAATAAATCATTGATTCTGTCTTTTCCCCAGCCTCTTTCACCCATTATTGACCTATAAAATGACTATTCCTCTTTTATATGACAGTTTATGAAATGTTTATGAAAGTTTATGAACTTTCAGTGATGGACTTGTAAAAAGCCACCAGGACTTATCATTCAGTTACACTATGTTGTTTTTTTTTTTTAATTCCCATCTTTTAATTATTAATTCCAATATTTCAAATCTTATCTCACCTTCCCTTAATGATTTAAAGGTAAACAAGACTTGGAAAAATCACCACCTATTTGTACGTAAGAAAAAATTTCTTTCATTAACGAAAAAAACTGTAAAATACTCAGTATTACATGATGATTTAATATATACTAGATTTACTGCAAGTAAAACAAAACAATAAAGCCAAGTTGTCAGCAAAAAGAGGACAATCCTTGTACTGTTACCTCTTTACAATCTTTTACAATTGGCTGCATCATGGTAAGGTCCTGATGACTGCCGCCCATAGCGCTGCTTGTACTCTTGTTTCTTGCGTGGCCTTTCTTAAAAGGAGTTTTTCCACCAGAATGAAACTCCTTAGTTGGAGATGTCGGTGAAGTAGACAGTACTAGTGTTTTCAATGCTGCTACTTCAGCCTGGAGGACATCAATCTTGGTGGGGGGCAGGAGGAGATAAAGTCATTAACAAACAAAAATATTGTATTAGGCTGTGAATACATTAAATCATTTAACAAAATTTCCAGTTATCTTGGTCCAAATCAAGACCTCCTGTTCCAACAGTACTAAATGCAACTGCACACTGGCCTCCTATGCACCTTGCTTGCTATCTGACACGATGCCGAAACACCAGCCGTGTCCATAGGTGCTAGCTAAGAATATGTCAAGGCGACACAACTTAGTATGTATTTTAATAACTTATATAAGTAATGCTCTATTTACATTGTTATGATTCACACTTTAGATTTATAACCATGTGAAAACACAAAGCAAGCTGGAAAAAAACTCACCTTTCCTTGTGCTTCTTTTAACTGTTTTTCTGCTGCAGCTTGTTTGACATTAGCTTCTTTAACCATTTTGTGTGCTTCCTATAAAAAATGTTTAGCTAGTGTAAATACTTCACACGAATTTACAATATCCAG
Organism: Pandion haliaetus; assembly: GCA_013401275.1. Lineage (NCBI taxonomy): Eukaryota > Metazoa > Chordata > Aves > Accipitriformes > Pandionidae > Pandion > Pandion haliaetus. The sequence goes on along the minus strand of VYZV01046591.1, from coordinate 2,601 downwards.
TTTAAAAAAAACACTAAGGACATACTTTTGCTTCGCAAACACTACTTGTGAATAGTAAGTTGTGCAACAGTCTGAAATTAAATAGTTATATACCAAAAAATACCTACAAATCTATCATTTGGATTCATCACTGGCCCACCAAGCTTCTTCTCCTTGTCCTGAGCCCAGATTCAGAAATTCAGCAACTCCACCCACTCCCCTCCAGCAGGAACAGTACCTGTCATGAACGCCAGGCTCCAGTCACACTTCCATGGCTGACAAGTCAAGTTCCTTGACCCCCAAGAGAAACCAGTAGCAAAAAAAAGCAACATGGGCACAGTAGCACATTCAAAATAACTTCTCCCTTCTAGCCAGAATAAGCAGTTTTAGTCAACTGTAAATTCCTGCATGAAGGAACCGGTCAAACAGCTATGAAGACTAAATTCTTACCAACAATAAAACAAAGCAACAGCTTTAAAATAGTTTGTGGATTAATAAACACTTTGTAAGTAGAACAGAAAAAGCACTAAAAAATCAATCCAAGTAAAGAAACAAAGCTAAGCCAATAAACAAGAAAGCATAAAAGGACTGGGGATCTTTTTAAACATCTTTTTACCTCATACATCTAAGCCTTTTGTCTGCATAATGTATTTGTTTAGGCTCTGATCCAGCAATTTGCACCTGTGATCAAATTACTGTTCTCACTTGGTACTTACTGAAGGCAACAAAGATTGAAAGATCAGGGCCACCAACTAAATTACTTGGGATAGGATCCTTCTCATATCTGTAAAGCGCCTAGCACGTATCTGGACGCTATATAAATAAAACAAAAAAGTCCATACATCATCATACCAAAAGATCTGGCTCCCACTGGCAAACAACACAGCTGTATAATATGGGTTTGTAAAATTCTCTTAAAAGTAACAACAGACACATGCAGGAATGGGAACATACACATTTATACAATGTGTACAAATACATTTAACATTGACCATGCAGTTTCTGCTTAGTGATGCACCTTTGAAAGCAAAGCATGTTACAGTGCTATTACAGTGTAATAACGCAATACATACACCCAGCTGTGCAAAACAAGTCTCGATCCTCCATTGGAATGCATTAACACAAGCTCTAGCATATCCACTTATATGGTCACTGAAATTAGTGGGATTCAGAACAGAACGTGAATTCAAGGGCTGTAGAACCCAGAACAAAAATCAAGAAATTCAACAACTGTGTTTTGTTAGGGCCTCTTAGTGAAATCAAATCACAACAGAAAATTGAAGTGACATGCCCACAACAGTTCTGAAACTCAAACAATTACTACTAATACACTGTATTTCAAACATAGCTTTAACAAATTGATACATTGTCCTAAGTTATGAAGTGTCATTAATATAAAATTTCACTGATAATTTTATTTTTATTCCTCTACAGTTAAAATACCCGCCCAACATTTTCCAAAACCCCACCCCCCCACCACCCCCAACATACGCAAGTATTTATGCTAAAAAGTACCTTTCCAGTCTCCCATTTATTCTCTACACAAAGGAACTGCTTAACATCTTAAGTAACTTTGCCCTGCCGAGATGATGAAATAAAATGCGCTGCCAACCCACAGAGCAGTTTGTAATTCAATTTTTGAATGTTGGTATTTTCAAGGTTTTAAAAGCACTTTTATACCAATACAACACCACAGGTTTAAATACTGTTTCTAAAACAATTTTCTTATGTTGTATCTTTATGCATATGCTGAAAACCAATACTTATGATTTGGTAAACATACAAATCATGTCCGGATTATGAATTTTATTCTGACAGTTACAGGTATCACAATTTAGCCTCTAGGCTTTCCTACATATATTCCTGTGATAAAAATGAGAACTAATCCTGCTTCAAGTATGGACTTAAGATTCTTTTCTGTGTAACACAAGCTCACAATCTTTTCTGGCACTACTGCCTTTTTTCTCAAATGAAGAAGTCCCACTTAAAGTTCAGGCTTCTCACCTGCTAACCAGGTTCCACCCTGGCACACCACTCAGTATTAATGTTTCTTTTCAAGTTTGTGGGAGTAGAATGCTGCCAGACCCAAAATTCAAAAAAGCTGAAAGCATGGTTAAGTTATGTACTTACTACCTCTATTGATCTGGAACTATGTTACTTTTTTATTTAGTCACCATGGCAACACCAAATTTAGCTCTTATCTAGATAGCCTTGTTGTCAGACAGAGAAGCCATCTCAAAATTGTTATGCCAAAAAATAAGCCTAAATAGTTTTAAGCTTTCTGATACATTTTCCTTACTTTCATCTTTTTGTCTCTAGGCAGATTGACAAGCTAAACAAGGTCTCTTTCACCTAAGTGAAAAGTCTACTGCTTGTTCTTAAGCCTCTACTTCAACATACCCAGGTCTTCAGGACACAAATCCCTTTACAAGCTTTTTGGAGAAAAATTCAGCATACAATATACTGATTCTACACAAAACATCTGGCTCAGCTTCCTTTAAGTATATCACATCGAAGACTCCAACAAACCTCAAACAGACTAGCTGTAAGTTCTTCCAATTCCTGTCCAAGTTGATCTCGCACTTTAGAAAGCCTTTCACATTCTTCATCTTTTAACTTCAG
>VYZV01046420.1:0-21088 GCA_013401275.1 Pandion haliaetus | reverse complement strand
TGTTCACTGTATTCCAAGCAGAATCTAATCCTATTTCTTCAATGATTAGAAGTCTAATTTACCTATTTGTGCTTGGTTGGATTTCATTCTGAAAGCTGCATTTCCATCAAAGATGTGCTGAAGTGCATCAGGTGTTTAGAGAAGAGAATGCTATATAGTTTCCTACAAATTTGGAACATCTCCATCTCAGTTGTGGAGCATTTTCTTAGTATAATTGCAGCTTCTGTGCGAGTGTTAGTAAAACCAGTCCATGTGTCATTACTGCTTATGAGTATCACGTAACGTTCATGGGCAAAAATGTAATCCTGACCTCTTTGCTTGTATATTGTAACAGGTTAAGTGACTTCCTTTTGCTAAGAGCGTTCCCAGTCAGCAAAGTGTTGATTGATTTTAAACTTTATGGATACATCTATTGTTAGCGGATCCATTACTTTTAATATCATGTGTGTATGTGTGTTAGGGAGGAGGTTTGGATAGGGGGTGGCAGAGGAAAAAAAAAAAGAAATGCATAGGGCTGGAATTGTCAAGTGCCAGTATTAGTATCAATAACAGTCTTTTTGACACAGTGCTTTACATGGAAATGCTTTGATGTACTGACAGGAAGTGATTTTATGTCACTGCTGAATGAAAGTAACTGGAAGCTTTGATTATGACTGTTATTGATGCCTGGTGGGTTTTTACACACCTTTTGTGTAAATATGGAATAACAGAAAATACCTTACAGCTCTAAGGTTATAAATTGGATTGCATGGTTGCCAAAGAAAGGGGAGTTATATTTTGAGTAGCAAATAGGTTTGAATTTTGCTCTTAAATTATAGTGTGTTCCTATTTTTTGGACACATTTATTACTATGCTCCATCGGCAGAAGCAAAAGAGCACTTCTATGTCTTGCTTAAGTATTCTACCACAAACACTACTTAAAAATTTCCCTAATGCTTAAATTAAATACAAGTTCTGTAAGACCTGCAGCATATACACTATTGTCTCAACACAGGAGATCAGCATCATGAGCAATACTGGTAGCTGTTCATATATATAGTCTGTCAGCTGTGGTGCACAGAAAATCAATGATTTCTTGATTTTTTGCAGGCATGATGAACATCTTCGGGGGAAACAGAAGGGAAAACTACCACCTGTGGTTAAGGTTCCTCCGCCACGGCCACCTCTACCTACCCAGCAATTTGGAGTCAGCCTACAATAGTAAGCCGTGAGATTTCTAAAATACGAGATGTCTATACCCTGCAATCTTCCGTAATGTGCAGATCCACCAGACGGAATGTCTGCAAATATTTTGTTTATTATATGTTTAGTTTCTCATGCTCTTCGAAAGCCATGAAACTATGAGGCTAGATGATAGGTTTTATGAATTCAGGGCAGGTCTCCCTGTCCCAGTGACCTGCCTGGTCTTCATGTTTACAATATCTTTGTGGTAGTTAGTGTTAGCATGGCTGCACAACTTTTCTCCCAGTGGACAGAAATTTGCCCACATATGACAGAGCCCCGAGCTAATCTGTTGCTGGTGGATGCTCGCAGTATGAAAGTGTTTTGGAGATATTTAAATGGTGCATAGCAAAGCCAAAACAAAGCTTCAGGCTCCAAAATGGCTGCATAAAGCTAAAATGGATGCTTGAGCCTTTATATATTGTTGTTTTGTTGCTCACATATTGTTCTGATCAGTTTTATAAAATGAATAAAATCACTCTCTTCCAGAAATGCCCTGACAGCTGTTTACGTAGATTACAGCACTGTATGTGGCATAAAAAATGATTTACTTTACACAAGGAATGGAATAGCAGTAGCACTTGGAAGATTCCATTTTGGTAAAAAACATCAACCCCCCCCCCCCCTCCCCAAACCTTCTAGCTTCCTACCCACAGTCATTTCTGTCATCTTTCTATGGCATCCTTCTCAAAAATAGCTGAAGTATATTGTTCACATTCAGCAAAGGCAATTTAGGCTGTCTGATACATGGACTTTTGTTGAATCTCCTTCTACCCTCAGCCTACTTTTCTGGTTCTAATAATTGAGCTGTAAATGAGATATAAAATATAATTTTCCCCTGGTTAATTGTTAAGTATTAGTCCTCTCTGGAAGGCCTGAAATTAGTACAATCAGTATGTATTGTGTAAGAAATATTATGACATTAACTTTTACAATACCTCTTTAGAGTTCACCCTAACACTTGAAACATGGCTAACTCACCTCCCTAATTCAGAGAATATCTGTTAGGTGGGATCCACTGGGTCATTAAGAAGGACAATGTTTTATGTCGCCACTTCAGTAGTAAAACTGGGACTGTTTGCAGGCTTCAGGTCACACCCTGTCACTTGCCTCCAGCTCAACTTGGCTGCTCAAGCAGCCTTATCGAACTTCTCGCAGGCTTTTGTGATCAGACAGCATGTTGTGTGCCACTCTTACCATCTGCTAGTTATATTTTATTTCTCGGACTGAACAGTAAACAGTGTCTTTCGCTGGGCTGCACGTGGTGAGAGTGTGGTGGCCACCCTTCCTGGCCCTACCGCTTTCCAGCTGCGTTACCGTCAGTGAACCACATCCTTGCTGCATTCCTAGCTTTCCCAAGTATAAAAAGGATGGCTACTTATAAAGAGCTTTTCTGTGGAAGATCTGTGGGTGGAGAAACACTGAGTGAGGCATTACTATCATTTTTGACCCAAAGAGTTCCAGCGAGGGCGATGGAGGCGCTGATGGATGAACGCCCTCCATGTGTGAGTGCAGCTCACAGCGCTCGGGTGTCCAAAATGGATGTTCCTGTGGATATTTGTTCCTTCTGTTTGTCTGCCCTTGTCCAAATTCCCTCTTGCAGAAGAGATGGTGCTGCATCACCACGTAAACATCACAAATAAACAAATGCCCTATGACTTCTAAATGAGAAATAAAGGACTTAATTTAGACTGTGTTTGTGAAGAAAGGTGAAGTTAACAGAGGAGAGGGACTGATATGTGTGGAGACCACCTAAATCTGAGCCAAAAAAAAGCATCAACTGTCATCCTGATGAATGAATGAATTTTACTAATTCCCTCTCCTTTTATGAGCTCTATAGACTGTAATGGCAAAATGGCAGTGACCTCCCACCTGTCTAGCAAACAGGCAGTCTTCTGCTGGGTGAGGCTCTTCCATTTTCCTAAACAGAGCTACAGGGAGACCCTGATGTTATTTTGTATAGGCTTATGGGAATGTGTGCTTTGTATTGCATTACAGTTAGTAAAAATTGTAATGTCAGGGATGCTGCTGAGAAAGCTGCTGTTGTTAAAGGACTGTTTTTCTGTGGAGTCTTTTTTCTTTAGTTTAAGAAAAGAAACGATAAAGCCCATAGGCGTGAGGTTTTGTCAGATTCAGTAATTTCGGGAAGATTATTTTATTCAGTCAGTAAAAGGTTGGTGAATGGGATTTGTCCAAAGGCCTCATAGGTGGCCTAATTTTGATAAGATGTTTGATAATGGTATCCCAATGACTTCTAACTGTGGAAGGTGGTAAAGCCATACCCTTTTGAATGTGCCTCCCTAAAAGCAGTGGGCAATGCCATCTCTAGTAACACTTCCTCATTTAACTTTTTTCTCAGTTTATATGGGTTAATACATTTGCTTTCCAGAGCTATAATTGAAAACTGGAAGAGCAAAAAGTGACTGAGCATTGGTTCAAAATATCTCACTTTTGCCCAACAGGCAGGGGGCGGGGGGAACCTGTTTTGTTAGGACAGAAAAACAAAACTGAAAGAAGTTTCCATCTAGACACTGATAAATGACTGTCTGGGACCAGTGCCTCATCTTGGAGGAATCTGTTAACTCACAAAGACATTTTTAACCTTGTAGAGTCGTATTTTCAAAATTACATAAGGCAACTGGGCATTTAAAAATCATGGACAGTCTGTGAGAGCTGGAGTATAATTCTTTGAAATGTAATCTATACTGAGTTGGGTTTAATTTATGAGTGAGCTGAAGGGCTTATTATCAGGTTAGTTCAAAACTTTTCTTTCTTATGCTACCCCCATCCTCTTAGTATCCAAAATCTGAATTAAAAATGGCTGCATTTGATCTCTTTAACCCCTCAGTGTCACCCTAAATTCTTTCTGGGGAGGAAAAAACAAACACACACCAAGCTGACTTCATCTTAAGTGTCCATCCAGCTTTATTTACGTTTAATTGTCTGGAATTTAAATGTGTACTTTATGTCAGGCACAGGCGTGAAGTAAAAAAACCTTCCTCATTGTGAGCTGCTGTGAGGACTCAATAATTTGGTCTTTGCAGCTAGAACTTGAATCTAGTACCAAGTTGTCCTGAAGTTTCCACTGAAACTATGCTAATTCAAACAATAATAAGTGAGCTTAGTAAAGGCAGTTAAATCATCCAAAGGTGGCTTATAGGATGTCTTTAGAATAAAGTGGGGGGGACCAAAAAAGATTGGCCATCTCCCTATTTAATTCTTTGTGCCTACATGTGCAGAGCAGACTTGCCCAGTTTGCCAAATGACACTCCTTCCATAGCATTTCTGATCCCCAGCCTGGATTGCCTGGTTGCCAAATTGCATATTTGAAGGTTTGAGCTCAAATTAAAAACTATGTGATTTTCTTGAAAATATAAAATAACACAACTGAAACTAATGTTCATCTCCATGGGGATATCAGACAGAACGGTTTTGTCCACACTTAATTTTTCAGTTATAAGGTAATGGGAATCCATGCTCGGATTTGACAGGGACTTAAGAACGTGTAGCACAGAGTGGGTGGGATAGTGTGCACGTTTAGCGTTTAGTATGTCCTTCTCTAACTTGCTAATTCAAGCTTCTTATGTGCAGATAGGGTGAGGAGACTAACAACTGTAATGAGCTAGTTGAAGGTTTATCAAGCCTCTTGTCGTCTCTCCAATAGAAGGCAATATCAGATGGTAGCAGGGAGCAGTGTTAGAACAGGGCAAGCGTACAGTGGTACTACTTCAGGTATAATGTCACAGCTTGTAGTGATCAGAGACTTGCAGAGGAGAGTACTACAGTACTATGAAAATGACTTTCTCTTACTCACCCGTAGCTATTGCTTTTATAAATCCAGACGTTTCAAAGAACGTTCATGTATTATGTTGATATAGCAAGACTATTTTTCTGTTCTTTCAGCTATGCTACCTTCACACGCAAAATGTAGAGCAGCAGCAATTAGCTGTTCAGTATATATCCTCGCTAGTTTGCATTGCATGTCAGGGTGAAAAATAGGATTTTTATTCTAAAAGCTATTAGTAAAGATTTTATGTTTAAAAAGGCAAGGAAAAATTCAGGGGACTCTCTGCTTATGTTGGTCAGATAAATACAGTTCAAATGCATGAATGAAGCTTCCTAAATTTGCAACACTTTAAAGGAATCAATAATTGACTATATGAGCCAAGTGGCATCATTGTCCTCTGCTGTATGTTCAGCAAGCTCCTATAAAACCCGAATGCTGCACCCAATTGCCTCTGTAATCAAGGAAGGCTACAGCTGAGCTCCAGCACAGAGTTGACCTTGACTAGCTATTGACATAGTTCTGTTTTCTTTGACTGGTTTTAAAATCTAAAATTAAATATCTTTTGTGGGAAAACAGGAAGTGTGTTGTTTTTCTATCTATTGCCATGGATGGGGAGAGGAGGCAGAGAAAATGCACAAAATTGCCACAACTGTACAGCTTTTGCCTGTTGAATTGTTATCATAAACATTTCAGGGTGCTTTCCTTTTGGTCATAATCTTTCTGCTTGTGCATGCTGTGCATGTGTGACCAGGGAGGAAGAATGCATTCTAAACCAAATCTCAGCATGTCTCAGCAGGGAAAAAATGAAAAGGAGAGGAAAAGCAAAGAGAGAGGATTATCAGCCAAGAATACTTAACAACACTTCAAAACAATGTGTAAAGGTCTTTTGTGATAACTGTCCGCTGTCTAGAAATGAGTCATTGGATATATAATGCGTTGCAGTAACTAATCGTATATCCTGTAGTGAGGAGTACTCATTCTCCCTGGCTACTGTGTTTACCAGAATAGATCCCTCTTGAATCTGACATGTTGCTGCAATACAATTCAGATCTGTGAATCAGTTACAGAAAACTATACTCTGCACTGAAATGCTCTGTTACTCTCATCTCTTAAGCAGAAAGAGTAAGAGATCTCTCATTTCAAATTGCCTGTAGTAGTGCCTGATCTCCGATGTCAGTTTGCATTGTCCATCATAAAGCACAGCTGCTCATCACACCATCCCAAACAAGGCAAGAAAAATGCAGATTACTTGACAGGATCCACAAAGAGAGGATAGAGGTGTAATTTCGTTGACCTCTGAGCTGGTCTGATTTACATTAGCTGAAGTCATGTCCCTCTTATTTTCTGCCACCTTAGGTCCAGTAAACTGAATGCTATGTCCCACATTGTGAAATGCTATGAAAATATGCATCCCAGCTTTCCCCAGTGTTGCAAAAACAGAACAATCCTTTGCATGTGACTTTCAGTGAATATCCTACTCTATTTTAAAATATCTTTTATCTTGAGGACCTCTTTCATTGTACTGGGAGTGGCACCTTTCCTTCAAGGGAAACAGGAATCCTGTAGAAAATGGTAGAAGTGCAGAAATTGTATCTTTTTTCCTAGAAAAAGAAAAATGATGTGCAGGTTTTATTATTACAAATTATAGCCCAGTTATTTGTCTCACCTCTCTTGACAGATAAACTAGTGCTTAGCAGGAGCAAGTGCTGTAAATAATCAGTTTGCTATTTATACACTGAAATGGGAAACACATTTATGGGTAACAATAATAATTAGAAAACATTTATAAAAAGCTGCTGGGTTGCTATTTGGTGCCTCTGGAGTGAGCAGCTGTAAGAAAGCAAAAACAATCAGTGCAACTTCAGAGAGACTGAGAATGGGTTCCATGAGCTTAAATTGTCAATAATAAAGATGTAACAGCTTCCAAGTAAATTAAAGTCTTGATGATGTTCCCATTTAAGTGAATTAGGCTTTCAACTAATTTTAATAAAAGTTGCCCTAAATGTTTAGAGTACTGATCTGAATACGTGAAACAAAATTATTTGACACACAAGGAGTGTGTTGTAACTCCCTTATTAGAAAGGCTAAAATAAACGTGGTTTTTTTCCCTTACCTTGATTTGCTGCCAGCTTTTCCTTGCTGGTATCCCGAACATTGCTCTTGGTACTGACCTCATCTCCCAGCCCCTTTTCTTGTTCAGTCCTTTACCAGGGGATATCATTTCACTGGGGATTTCAACTTTGCATGCTGTGCAAAGAATACCTAGAACTTCCTTGGGTGGTTTATTAGCAAGGCTAATTTATTGATGGAGCTTCACAGTCACTGCCTGTTTTGTTCTATGTTGTTGCAGCAGTGTTGTTATACAACACTGGTCTGCTGCAAAAGAAAATAATTCAGACACAGAAGCTGCCTTTCAGAGCAGTGTCGGGGGTTCACGTGTTCCGTGTTCACGTGGCTCTGTTCCCTTTGCTGTGGCCAACTTTTGCAGGGGCTGGTATGAGAGCTCATGGTACTGAAGCAAAGTTATTTGTTAATTTTTCCTCTCCAGGGTCTAGGTGGAAGGCAGGGGGAAGGGGAGAACAACCCAGGTCTCAGAACTGGTCTGAGAGCACTGCACAACTCCTGCTTGGTTGTTAACTCTAGTACTGACGTTCTGCTCTACAGTGTAACCAGCATGAGTCAAACTGCTGTTAAGATTGTTGAACTGGAAGGAGCAAGAGAGACTAGGAGTGACAGGACACGTACCCTGAAAGGTGCTAAGAGGATTTTGCCGCAAAGAGAGATATTTCAGGTACCTGATTGTCACTGTGGGTAAAAAGAAGACGCTGCTCTGAGGACTAGGTCATAAACTTGGTCCTGGTAGAATTTCAAGGCATGGCCTTCTCTAACCAGTGAGGTTTTTTTTCTGAAGCACTTAAGGCCTCTGGTGTAGCTCTCGTAAGATTTCTGTGATAACGGGGAAGATTGAGGTTGGACTTGGTCTGACAAGTCAGCTCATAAATCTTTCTTCTGGCCATTATCTTGTTGTTATGATACTGCAGAGAATGATTACTTCAGCAAGTCCAGTACTGTTTCATATTGAAATGAATGGTACCTTGCCAGTGTGTAAGGACAAGAAGTTGTATCGTTTTATCTAAAGATCATACCCGCAAGCAGCAGCAAATGATGATAATTACTAACATATAAAAGATCATACTTTAGGATTATCTGAATTAAACTCGTTCCTTGCTGTTAGTCTTTTTCTTTCTGCAAGTGCATTCTATACATTGCAGAATTTATTTGGTCAAATGTCTAAAACTATAATGTTATAAACATGGTTTTGTGAAACTTGGCTCTATTTTTTGTCAAAATTCCTGTGTCTGTTTACATCAAGGAAAATTACCCTTTCCTAAACAGTTCCTATTAGATGTAGATACAGCAGTGTCCACAAAGTAGTATTAACCCACACATAGAGCAGTATTGAATTTTATACACTTTAGATTCTGGTGTGGATGCTTTGTTGAAAAAGCAGGAAAAATTTGTTCAATGGATTGATTTTTAGTAAGGTACACAGAAGAGCTATGGACTTACGTCAACCAAATTTGACAGAGGAGTGGAGGTCTTGCAAATGCTACAAGCTCTTAAAAATCATTGTCTGGAAGGAAAGAAACTATAGCAGGAATTCAGTTTTCTGTTGTCTTTGGTCTGCTGGTGCACCAGTTGGTGTTTAGATGGTGATTAGTTATAAGGTACTCCATTCCTTTTGAGGAAATATGAGAGAAAGGGGTTAGGGGAGGAACTGACAATACCTGTAAGGGAAGTGAGGTTATAGATGGTATAAGGAAATGATCTCGTATTACTAAGATAAGGAAAAAGGTAGGACATAGGATACAAATCCATAGCAGATCAACTTCATTAGTTTTGCAGCTAAGGGAACAACGTATTTCCTTTCAAACAGCAGGTTAGTCTAGGTGTTTGAAATAGTAGAATGAGCTCTAGGAGCTGGATTAACAAATTTATTACAATCACGTAACAAATTGTGTTGTTTTATGTAGCACTAGGGGAAGTAACACACAAAATATGTGCAATAGAGAAAAAAAATATACGGTCTAGGAGACTCTGGGTAACATACAGACACACAGACCTTAGTGCCTGGGAAGAGATTGGATGGTGAAAATAGGAAAGAGAAAAAGTAGGACTGGGTGGGCAATGAAACTGTAACTTGAATGAGATCAAAATGTTTGATGGCTGAATAACTGAATAGTGTGAAGTATATTCCGCCTGTGAGGTTATGAGTAAGAGAGGCAAAACCACAGGGTGATTCACTACTTAAATCATGATCCTGCTCTGAGTCTTCCCATTGTAGGAACACCCCCACCGCCCACATAGGTGAAGCTGGGGGTAACCAATCTCCTAAGCTTGGAGATCCAACATTAACTAGTCTATATATCTTCTTCTAACTCCCTTCGTAGGCATAGAGAAAACATATATGAGGAGGAGGGGGGGATTTGACAATTTCCCTACCCTTCCATGCTGCCTTATGTTGCTGTAACGTTTATTTTCAAGTAGTACTTATGTGTAGTGTAAACACAAAATATAATACTGGATTGCTTCTTCCATGCAACAATGTTACAGAAGTTATATCAAATAGACTCCAGTTATTATCAATTGTTTTATATTAATAAAGTAATAAGCAAGCCAACTCAGAGAAGAAATAACACTACTTGGAAAAGAAAAAGACTCTAAGAATCATTTCCCCATGTCCAATAGAGCCAATGCCAGCTGCCTCTAAGAAGGACCCGCCCCTGGCCAAGGCCGAACCCATTGGTGATAGTGGTAGGGCCTCTGTGATAACATATTTAAGAAGGGAAAAAAACTTGTGGCGGGCACAGAAACAGCAGCCGGAGAGAGGAGTGAGACATGCAAGAGAAACAACCCTGCAGACCCCAAGGCCAGTGAAGAAGGATGGGGAGGACGTGCTGCAGGCGCCGGAGCAGAGATTCCCCTGCAGCCCATGGTGGTGAAGACCGTGGTGAGGCAGGCTGTCCCCCTGCAGCCCATGGAGGTCCATGGTGGAGCAGATATCCACCTGCAGCCTGTGGAGGACCCCATGCCGGAGCAGGTGGGTGCCCGAAGGAGGCTGTGACCCTGTGGGAAGCCCGTGCTGGAGCAGGCTCCTGGCAGGACCTGCGGCCCCATGGAGAGAGGAGCCCACGCTGGAGCCGGTTTTCTGGCAGGACTTGTGACCCCGCAGGGGACCCACGCTGGAGCAGCCTGTGCCTGGAGGACAGCACCCCATGGAAGGGACCCATGCCGGAGAAGTTCATGAAGACCTGCAGCCCCTGGGAAGGACTCGCATCAGAGAAGTTTGTGAAGGACTGTCTCCCATGGGAGGGACCCCACGGTGGAGCAGGGGACGAGTAAGGAGTCCTGCCTTTGAGGAGGAAGGAGCAGCAGAGACAATGTGCGATGAACTGACCTCAACCCCCGTTCCCCATCCCCCTGTGTCACTGGGCGGGAGGAGGAGGTAGAGAAAATCAGGAGTGGAGTTGAGCCCAGGAAGAAGGGAGGGGTGGGGAAAGTTGTTTTTCAGATTTGGTTTTATTTTTCTTGTTATCCTACTCTGGATTGGTAATAAATTAAGTTAATTTTCCCCAAGCCAAGTCTGTTTTGCCCACGACGGTAATTGCTCAGTGATCTCTCCCTGTCCTTATCTTGACCCATGACCCTTTTATTATATTTCCTCTTACCTGTCCAGCTGAGGAGGGCAGTGATAGAGCAGCTTTGGGGGGCACCTTGTGTCCAGCCAGGGTCAACCTACCACACAGGCACAACCTCAGCTATTAGCACTAGGTTAAGGCTATTTTTACATGTTGTATAAACATCTCGTCTTTTCTGTAGATGAGCTGCAGCATTTGCAGCCTCTCATGATACAGTCACAGATCTCTGTGCTGTTTTGTGCTGGTGCTTTAGAGTTTGTCAGTAAAGCTGGTCACCTTTTAAATATCAAATTTTAAATTGTACGCATAAATATATATTGTCTACTTTAAAGACTTTTGGTCCTTTATTTTGTTGTTGATTACTATAAAAATGTAGCAGAATACTCAGCAGATACTGACCATTTCTTTTGTTACACTTTTTAAATGGCCAAAGACTTTTCTTTTAAATAAGGAAGATAATTGCAGAATTTTTTGTGCTGTCTAGATCAAGAAAATACTATGTTCAATTTTTTTGCCTCAACTGCACTCACGAAAGAGAAAGAAATCTCATTTCATGGGAATCATACAAAGCGTTAATAATCTTGCTGCATCACTTTGCCTTCAGAATAAATAGTACAATATCCTTTTAATTATATATACACTGTGGTTTAGAGAGACAAATGACAAGGAAAAACGTGCATGATAAAAGGCTCCTAAGCTTGCAGCATCCCTTGATCAAGACTTAGTCTGAAGCATTCGCTGCAAACTCCTTCCTTGCCTGTCTCTAAGCTGCCTGGAAACCCTGTTCCACCAACAGCGTCCAACCAAATCCAGTTAGAGCCACCACCACTGCTGTCACTGCGTCATGGTTTAACACAGCCCTGCTGGGGCATGCCAAGTGAGGACAACAAAGCTGGAGCAAAAACAGTCTCAAGTAGGGGCAAAGTTAGTCTGGAACACCATTCTGCTGCTCTAGCCTTGGCTCCCCTTCAGTACAGTAGATAGCACTTATTTATTACTTGGTGCCATTGCAGTTATAGTTTTTCTAGTGAGAAGAAAGTGTTTAGGAATGTCTGAATAGAAGTCCAAGTCACCTGTTGCAGTGGCTTGTTCAGTGCCTGTTAGAGTTGTGGAGGACTCTTGTGTTTGGTGCAAACACCAAGGTGCGGGCTTCTTAATTTCTGGAATTTAATGTATGCTCTCAGATATCTCTCAGGTTTTTGCTGAGACTGTTCTGTCTTGGTTTTGACTCTTTGTCTATAAATGCCATTTAAAGGCTGTTACTTTTTCTTTTTTTTCCTAACAGTATCAAGGACAAAAATAAAGGCGAACTAATCCCTCCAGTAGTGAAGGAAACTGTATCCTACCTAAAAAGAAAAGGTGAGTTTTGTGTCAAAAGGGGATTTGTCTTTCAGGAAAAGGACAATAGTATGAAACTATAGAATGCTCAGTGCCTGATTCAGCAAAGTTTACAGCTACACAGGATGTGTTTAAATCCTGAAAACTTGAGTGGTAATTGGGCACTGCCTTGAGAGCTTTGATGGATAGGGAATACTTATTATCAGATTATTGCCCCACTATGAAAAAAACCCAAAAACTTTTTGCCTTTATGATTAGATTAGGGAATAGCAAATGAGAGAAGATGTCTTGAAATACACATCATCAACCTGTATCATATTGTTGGTTTTAAGTAGAACTCCCAGTAAAAATCAATGAGAAGTTCTGTTTTTACAGAACCAGTGGCCACAAAAACTCATTGAAAAAATGTGTTTTGCGGGAGTGAGCCTGGAGTCCTCCCTTCACAAAATATTTTTACTGGCATTACAGACCCTTTGACTGCAGCTCGTATCTATAGTTACATTATATAGAGATACAGCTTACAAAGACCCATATTTAAAGTGGGAGCATCCAAATCTGAGTTCCCTGTATTGCTTTCAGTACAGGGCAAAGAGAGGATAGACTTTGAACTGCTGACTATACCACTGAGCTCCCCAGTGCATTCCTGACCAACATAAAGGACCAAATACCAGGTGCTATCTGTAGGGTAAGTGCACCGTATTCCCTACATAGGGAGAAAGTCAGAGATAAGGCTGCAGTCTTGAAATTCCTTTTTCCAGTGTAATGTGATTTTTACATTTTGATCCATGATATTTAAGGCAATCACAGCAACATTTCCATAGCCCTTTGTGCTCCGAGTCCTCAGAGTTTCACAAATGTTTGCTAAATCTTACAGTACCAAATCTATAGCCTAGGTACATTGATCTTACAGGTGACAGAACAGAAACAGAGCATAACACAGTTGTGTGACTGGCACATTACACAGTGGTAGAACTGGGAATGATTCCGAAGATCCCTGAAAGAAGGGTGTGAATTTTTAATAGGTGTGTCAAGTGAAGAAAATCAAAATGTGTTTGGTTCAGTTATTTAAAAAAAAAAAAGGAAACATCACTGGCGTTCAGTATGCCATTAAGTTTGGTTAATGATTGAACAAATTTTGAGGATCAGCATGATTTTTTTTTTAAGGCAAAAACCAGACTCAGATTTCTGTATTGCTGTTAAATGAGTTTTATCTAAGATTTTCCTCATTTAAAGAGCTATTTGTATTGACAGCACACAAATAATAGGAATTTTGAGTAAATTATATTCTTCTGTAGTCAGGGTCACCCAAAACATATATCCCACAATATTCTTAATTTGCATCCTTAAGTTGTCATTCTGAACAAGGTAAATTTTGCTTTCAGTATTCAAATAGTATGTACCATTGATCTCAGTTAATTTTAACTATTGCCACTAGGGTTTGGTCTCAGTTTGAGTTTTTTTGAACCGTAAGTGAGAAATTTTAAACTTTCAAAAAACTTGTACTGAATAGGCTTCATATTTTTGAAGACAAAGCGAGGCGGGGACGGCAAGAAAAAAGTTGCTTCTCAGCTTTATTGCAGTTTCCCAAGAGAAATTCTGGCTTCATTTAAGTCAGTGCAAGATCATACTGATTGAAATGAGGACAGACTAGACACTTAGTGTCTTGCCCTCATTGCTAGCCTATGCTCCTTTGTATTTTAGCTTCCGCCATGGTAAATAAGAACATTAAATAACTGCCCATTTTATTTTTGTGTGGGCTTCATACTTTGAGTGAAGCTGATTAATGATATGCATAGGAGAATGAGTATCTGAGTGGATACCTGCTTACAGTTTGCAAGCAGTGGAGCATAGCATCTATAGGGATGCTTGTATACAGAACAGGTAGCTCCTCACCTCTTGAAATTGCTGATTTATCTTCAAAATACCTCCAGCAGCCAAGGCTAAATGCTAGAGTGGGGCCAGTTCTGCTATTAAAGGTATCTACTGATCTGCAGTAGATGAAGAGTTCTAAATAGACTTTATTGAAGGCCTCTTGGTCCAAATTCAGGGCTTCCACTCAAGCCCATAAAGCTGTTTGGATGTGCTGTTTCCAGACCTGTGCTAATGATGAAAACTTTGCAGGTGTAGCTTGTATCAAATACTATGGTTGGATACAGGGAATGTAAATAGTTCACTACTAAGAATGTTGAAGGCAAGTGACTGGCAGCTTGAGACAATCCCTGTAATTAGAATTGTAAGTGGATAATTAGAGCTTGTGTAGTGTATCACTGCATGCCCCATCTGCAGATGAAAGCCAGACTTTTTCATGTTTTAAATTGTTATGAAACAATCATCCTTACATATATTTAGCTTATCTTAATAGGCAAATACCTCTTTCTCACTAATCACGGGAGTCAAGAGAGCTAAAATGAGGATGAATGTGCACTAACATCATTACTTCTCACAGCTGTTATTTAGAAATTGAGGGAAAATTTAGTCACTAAAATGTTAATTGATTTAAACTTTTGGCTGTGCTTGGGAGGAGGGCTTTGCATATCTGGCACTTCCTTGGACCTATTTAAAGATTTTAAAGAAATAGGAGGTTTATGGCCATCATTGTATTGTGCTGGTGACCGGTAACTAGTAATTCTTGCACTGATCTGACACAAACCCTCTTCTATGTCTTGCTTTTGTTCTTCCTGGGTGTTTTGTCTCATCACTATTGCACCAGTCCCATATTCTTCCCTCTGAACAATTGCGGAGTCCAGCTCAGATACCCACAGTTTTCTGAAGCAGCAATGCCAAGTGCGCAATACAGGGAAAAAATAGCAAGTCTTAGCTCTCATGTTTGTGATAAAAGAAAGGGTTGGCTCAACTTTGCCATTGCAGAATTTCCCCTAGATGAAATGTTTGTTATTCTGAAAGCAGTAATCGTTCTTGGGTTTTCTCCAACTTAATCTTTTTTTGGCTAAAAATTCATCTGTTCAGTGCAGTATCAGCACAGTTTGTAAAGGATAGTCTCTGAGGAAATGCGATGATACCTCTGAAGAAAGCCTTCGTCCTACTTTGTGCATCTACACAAGTCAGTGGCATGGTAATGCTGGCCACCAACACGTAGTCCAGCCCATGCACTTGCTAGCCAGACTATCTCATTTTTTCCCCAGCAATCTGTCCTCCTGTGCCCCTACAAAGGAAGGCCATGGGCTTTGTCAACGTTGATATTTCCCGGCGAAGCCCAGGTTTGCTCAGAGCTGTCATTCCCTATCATAAGGAGATGTCCCAGACCAGATTTCTAAGGAGAGATGGCTTGTCAGGTAGAGTGTTTTCTGACATTCTCAGCCAGCTGATGCTTGAAAGCCAAGTACCTGCCATGCCAAGGCTGTTAAGCAGTGGGTGATAGACATGCATTTTTTTGCACTTGATTATAAGTGTGCAGGTATCTGTTGTACCTGCTGTCTGCTATGATTTTAACTCTTTCTCTAAATCTGGAATATCTCAATTCTGCCATCAGCTCCAGCGAGTGTCGGTTCCTGTGCTGACAGCCCTGGGAGGCTGACTGGCAGCGTTCTTTGCACTCCAGACGTGGCCGTGAGCACAGTGAAAGCTTCAGTTCATCTTCCGGAAGTGACAAAAATTCACTGTCATTACCCTATTCCATTTGATTTTGGCATAGTTTCCAGCCTCACAAAATTAGCAGGGAGTGGGTTTTGTTTTTCACCCTAGGCGCAGTGTTTCCTCTTTCTTCCCATTGCTAGATTTTGACATCTATGTACCTGAAATCAGTTTCTGAAATTCTGACTTAGATCACAAAAGCTTCTGCAAAATCATGCTTCATCAACAGAGTTAAAATTTCTTGAAACATCAGAGACCCTCTGACATCCATTAAGTCCATTCTGTACTGCTCAGGCTCTTATTTCTTGAACAGATCTGATGCAGGAGCTGTGGTTGTATTCACACTAGGCACCAGCCTGCACTAGTGTGCTACCGGGCTAACAAAACTTTCAGTCTCTAAAGTTCACCAGCCTTTTTCATCTTAATGACTCCGATCCCTTTGACAGATTGCTTCATGTCACATTTTTTCTCCTGCATGTTTAAATTTTCTGCCTCAGTTTCAGACAACACTGTTTGCAAAGGTGTTCTTCCCAGCGTGGAGTTATCCTCATCTGTACAAATGAGCCAAAACTTCCCTTCTTGTACTGACTTATTGAGTGGGCTCTGACAGCAGCAAGCGTGTCCCCATCCCCAACAGCCAAATTAGCATTACGACAGCGAGTGTGGGTTTCTTCCTCATATATTTATCCGACTGTGTATTTAGATAGCTATTTCTGAGCAAGATGACTCTCGCTGGATCGAGTTAGTAAGTCACCCAGTACCTTAACAGAGACTAAAGAATCTACCGTAAGCAGAGATTCCTCTACATCTGTTTGTATTATATAAATGAGATCATTATGGCTGATGCCTCAGACATTATTACAATAAACACAATAAACTAAGTTTCTGAATTTCTATAATGATTTTCAGGTTATTTTTTCAAGAAAGGAAGAGAAAGTAGGCATTTCACCACTTTCATTCTAGCTCCACTTTAGAGTGAAGAATGTTTTTAATACTGAATTTTAAAAATGTTTAATTTCAGTTCCTGCTAACCTTCACAGGGAAGAATTGGTTTCCTAAAATGAGTTCTGAGTATCTGAGAAATCATCAGCCCATTAAGACTAAGCCTCAGAGTTCATCTTCTGGACCAAACCAGAGAATTGCTCTTAATTTCGGAAGTAAGGTGTTGTTGGATCATCCCGAACCCAACTGATGATTTAATCAGGCCAAAGAGGAAGGACAGGTTTAACACAGCACATTTGTGACTAGATCTTCATAGTAACCAGCAAACCAGAAGGCTTTTTTTTCTATGCTCAGCCTCAAAACCACAACTTGTTCATCTGTCTAGTTTATAAATGCAAGGCTTGACTTGCACTAAATAAGATTTTTTTTGTGTGTGTACACTACCTTATCTCTACCATGCCATGAAAAATTACGTTGCTTAATTAAATATTCACTCTCTTGTCAGAACAATTCATAAGTGTTTCTAACCTGGTGTCGTTCCTTTGGCAGTAATGATCTTGATGATTTGCTCACGGGCCCTTTTCTCCAAGAAGCCCAACTTACACCATGGGGTAGTAATTTTCTTTCTCTATTTAACGGCCCCACGTGTCCTCAGCAACCTATTTTGTACTGAAGTGAGACTGTAAATGGGGGCTCTCACTTCTGACCAACCATTTTGGTAACCGCGGATGTAAGTAATGCCATGCTATGGAGGATGCCTCTTGGTGTGTATGGCTTCCATAGTGCTCAGGGACGGGGTTGTGCGAGTGGCCGAAGCTGCTGGTGCTGCCCATGCCGACCCAGAAGGGCAGAGAGGGGTCTGCTCACTTCAGAGCTGCCCAACCTCTGAGGCAGTTTTATCCGTCATAGGCTTTAGGATTCAGAAATGCACTTCTGCTTTTAAACTCTAATAAGGCATCACAGCCAAAGTTCCCTTTTGTGTCTTTTACTTACATGACTTTTTTTCTAGAAGAGCAGGTTACAGACTGGATAGAAGGTATCGTGATAAATTAAAAGCTAGGTGGTGTGTGGCTGGTGGTTTTGGTGTTTGTTTAGGTCAGTAGTACTACAATTCACCAAGCTCTCTTAGTTTTTAAACTCTGACCCGCAGTTTGAGTGTACTAACTGATACACGCTAAAAATAAAACTGCATGGCAAAATGCGTATTTTGTTCGCAAACAAAACCCCAACATCTGGAGGTCAGGTGATGGCTTTTAGGGGAATTTTTATTTGATTCATTGTGGTGGGTATGAACTGCACTGTTCAGACCTGCATGAAAATGTCAAATAGGTTACAAAGGGCAGTAATGTTGCTCAAGCCTATCTCAAATATTAATATACTGTCATTTTTATTGGTCTTAGGCAAAATACCAATTTGAAATATATAGGTAGGATTATTATTGTTAATGTATTTTGTATTTTGGAGAGTATCCCCAAAGGTATAAATGACATGCTTCTCCATGTTTTAAAAAATTTAAAGCCAAAGCTAGCCTGCTGGGATTATTACTAAAATTTCCAAAATCTGTCAACATCTGCATTCTATAGAATGGCCTTATAAGGAAACAGCTACAAAAAAAATGCATAGATAACTGATTACTAAAGAGACTATGTGAGATCAGCAGCAGCTCAGAAGTGATGGAACAATAAACTCACAGAGAAGGAATCACACTACAGGATTATAAAGCAGAAAAGATAACTGTCCCCTGTAGGAAAATTATTTCGCAGTAGGCCTTGTTGCCGAGTCTTTCTCTCTTACCTCATCTCTTTTGTTGACTGGAAGTGCTTTGCAGCACAAAGTTTTCGTTCGATGTTGTCTTGTGGTACCACAGGAGAGTCCTGGGCAATGACTAAGACTTCTAAATGAAATGGTAATAACCATGATATAGAAGTTTAATGATAAAGTAATAAATGTCCTATGGTATGATTATAGTGACAACTAAAGCTGTCCTTTATCTGTTCAATAGCAGAAGCAGTGGTAAACAGTGATTAATCTTTCCTCCTCATCCCCTCCATGAAGCACAACAAATCTTGCTGATGGAGAAACTTTTGGTTCCATTTTTTAATGTGAATTAATACATCCTGGTGGTGATAGAATGGGTAAAGATGGATGGTTATGCATTCTGAATATGTTTGGATTGCTGCAGCTTAGCGAGTTTGCCTCCTGGCCTCCACTTCTTGTGATCAGTCAAATGTCTTTTAAAAATGCAACACCGCGAAAGCTTGACATTGACCATATAAACATTTCTGAGTTCTTGGCTCTTTTGTTTTCATGTGAATGTTTTTACCTAGGGTTCATGGAGATGAGAAATCCCAAGACTGGTTCGTGTGCCATCAAATGAAAATGAACCTTGTAAAAAGCACAGTTTGTGGTTTTGGTGCTTAGGCTTTGTAAATAAATTATGTTCAGAGGTGCCAAGTGTAAACTGAGAATATTCATTCATAAATCCAAAGGCTAGAGACTATGCCATTCAAGGACACAAATACACTTTGGGTTCTATGGAGAATGCACAGTTCTACATCCTTGCTTCTGCTGCTCAGCTTTTCAGTAGGGCTGGAACTGTGCCTCCTCTTCCCCTCTGCCCTTGATCTGCTGTGCACCTTCTTGCCGTGCAAATCATCTTTACAAACTGCAGACATCATGCTCACTTGTTCTGTATTCATTGCACAGAGTACAAGGGAAAGGAAGGCTTTGTAATCTCCTCCTCAAACTTGTACTGTATTCTAGCTTTAAAAAAAATATCGAATTTGTCTTAAGCATAAAAATTCACAGTTGTCACCACTTTGGGCATTTAAGGTGTTACATTGAAGGTGGACAATTAAAATTTGCTATAAACTCATCAGTCCTTGTATTAGAAATAAATTAGTTCTAATTTTTAAAAAGTAATCTTACTAGAATTAGGTAATCTGCAAGGAGATGTCTCAATCAGTTGTATTAATGAGAATGAAAACCGCTTCCAAATCAGGATGGACACTTCCTGAGACTTGGCAGGACCCCAGTTGAAAGAAACGTTTCCAAACTCAATTTGGGACAGAAGGAATTCAGATGCTGACTCTTCGCTATTTGTCTTCCGAAAGCAGACAAATTAACAAAGGTTTTTGATGCCAGCAACCCTCAAATCAAGGATGATTGAAAGAAAAAGAATGTAAATTTCTCATCTCTTTATTTGACAAGTTTGCAGCAATGTGACAGCATGTGTTGCTTTAATTTATCTTTATCAGTTTTGATTTTTTTGTGTCTTTCCTTTGGGACAACTGATTGGAGAGGTAAAAGGGGGTTAAGTATTATTAGCAACAGTTTATTAATTTGGTTTGTGACACAGTTGTGTCATTGCACTGTGAAATTTTGTCTGCTGTGGTAAAAGCCATCTAATTTCAATGTGGAATGAAGTGCCTGCCTGTTTTCATTTATGATTACTGACATTTAAATAATTACTCAGTTAAGTTCTCAATCGCAGAATCACTTTTCATTTAATACAGATGGCTCCTTCACTAGTCACATCACTATGTTTTTTCTGTACAGCACTTAATATTTAAAATAAAATTTCGCTCATTTTGGTCTGGAGAGTTTAGTGCAGGGTAGCAAAAGTCCGCTGGTATCTATGTATCTACTACCTATCTATCTATCTATCTATCTTTTTTTTTGTGAGGGTCAGGGCACAGTTTGTGCAGTTATCTCAACAGAGGCTCTGCAGCATTGATAGAATATGTGAGTGACATGCAGCTGCGTGTTTATTGGAACTGGAAAGCCCAGGCTAGCAGCTTATGTCAGTCATCCCCTAGCAGTGTTCTGGCAAGCACTGCTGCTCCAGGGTTGGTATTCTCTATGGACTGTGTTACCCCAGGCTATTAATGGCAAAATAGTTCAACTTCTACACCAAAACAAAAATATTTGTTTTTAAAGAGACAGCTGACATGAGTCATGCTGTAAACAGGATTTAATTGAAGAATACTACTAAGAAATTAAATAGGCTACTTCAGTATTTTTTTTTTTTAAAGGACAAAAATGAATGCTTTGAGCTACAATGCCCAGGATTGTCTTCAGACAATTTTGTTTCCTCATCCTGTAACTCTCATGGCTCTGGCATGTATTTTTGTCTGCAAAAAGAAGACAAAGTGATTAATCTTATTTTAGTGTGGGTACCTTGTGTTAGCTTAATTATGGTAGTTCCAAGAACTGGGTTTTTTTCCTGTAGTGTCTGAAAAAGAGAGATAGGTTTGGAGAAAGTATTTCCTGGCTGTGTATAAGGCTGTGTATTTATCCATCACAGTGGAATAACCAATGAAAGGCTTCAGGTCCCTTTCCTCCTTCCCATCCCGTATTATGAGACCCCAGTTGGGGGCACATGCTAATACTGTTCAGGTTATGTGACATGAGAAACACTATCATTCAAATCATATTTTCAGGTAGCTTTCCCTTGCCCTGCCTAAACACAGAAAGTGCTGAGAGCAATTAATAGACTTACAGACTTCTA
>VYZV01046404.1:0-13034 GCA_013401275.1 Pandion haliaetus | reverse complement strand
AACATGGCAAGATAAAAAGTGAGGGAAGAAATATATTCCCTCAGAATATATTTCAGAATAATTTGTCTACATGCCAATCACTCTGACAAAGATATGAAACTGTGGCACAATTGATGGGAAAGAGCCTTTCCAGCAGATGGGAGTTAACAGCCAATGCAGACCCATCTGCCTTAGTAATGAGTTGTTAATTGGAGAATACTTAAAGGGCAGTTATCTGTACATCAATTAGGACAAGAGATCTGAGCCTTTCTGGCTTCCTCACCAAGTGATGCAAATAGGTGTAGCACCACAACAGTTTGAGTAACCATGTCAGACTTGTTTAAGTGAATCAGGTGGTTGTGTCCTGTGTAGGCTTATATGCTTATATATAGGCCTAGATGCTTATATAACCTTGACAGTTAAAGGGGCTTAGGAAAATCTGAGTTTATTGAAGCCGCATACAATATCTAAGGGCATCTCTGTGCCGCACCACTGAGCTTTTTAAAAATACAGCTAAAGTAATGGTAGTTCAATATGTGTCATGAGGTACAGTGTAATGTAGTGAAGATAACTGCTACTGGACACAGGCTACTGTAAATTTCAGTCCAAGGACTGAGATCAGTTGCTTATATGCAGTAATGTATTGTCATGGCTGTGTTTGCCCAGCACCAGGACTATCTCTGCCCTTCCTTCCAAGCTTTTTGCATTATTGACAGTGCCAGATTATATTTTCTTTTCCAAATTAATTACAGTGATATTGAATGTATCTTGTACAAAATAATGTCTTTAGTATTTTGTTCAGTGAGCAATATTTTAAATTGGATTGGCCGCACCATAATTATATCAGAAGACTGGTCAGTTAGTGACAATTTTAGTGTGAGGAGGTGAAGAAACAAAGCTCTGAGCAACCTGCATGAGGAACTTATTACAAAGGGATGCTGAATTTTCAAGTGTGGGTTACGAAAACTTGCTTCAGATTCATCTGAGATGTTGTGATTAGTATGGTCCTAAATCACTAGCCAAGGCTATAGAAGGCTTATAGAGTCAAGAAAATAAGCTGTATTAATACTCCTTACTCAGGTGAATAGAGTATCAGAACTATTAAGGAACTAAGCATCACTGACTGATATGTGGAACATAGTAAATAAAGTTAATGGCTCCCAAAGGAAGTCAAGCTCATTAGAAATAAGAATGCAGAAGCATTCAGCACCATGCAAGATCTAATCTCCAAAAATATATCTCTGATATATTGAAGAGCTTTTGTTTTAAAAACTGATTCCAGAACTTTATTGCTAGCGTGAGTAAGGAAATAGTTACATGCTTAGCTGCTCTCAGGTAGTGTATGTAGATCAGGTCTATTTTCATTAATAAATCTGTTTATGCTAAGTGGGAATTTCAGAAACATGACTTAACTCCACCTATTGATTATGATATTTTTCACTAAAATGATTGTTTTGAAACTCTGTCAGGCTAATCTTGTCCTTGATATTTCATATATAGCAGAAGTTTTGTCAAGATGGCAAGAATGTTCCTAGAATTAAACTTTTCATATCTGCTCTGTCCTCACCTTTATCAGAAAAGCTCCTATCATTTTTTACTCCTAGACATAGCTGATCATTAGTTTGATATTTGCAGGCTTGGATTACATTTGCTAATTTAAATGACAGACTGGAAGAGTCTCTGTCAGCTCTTGAGCCATCTGATACTGTCACAAAACAGGTATCAGACTTGTTACCTGCTCTAGTAAACATGATGGACAGATAACTTCTTGAAATGTGTAAATAAATGAAGGTGAACTTGTGATATCTTCATTTAAGAAGAACCACATATAGGTCAGTGCTAACAAAAACCCTGAATCTTTTGAGAAAAGTATCTTGATAAGGAATATCTCTGTTGTAAGATTGACTATGGAGCAAAGGTGAAAATGTGGAATGCATTATCAACATGAACAACAGGTTTTCTGGATCCGTTTCCATAAGAAATTTACTTAGAAAGTTGTATGATGTGAAAAATGAAAGAAAAATGATTGTTGTCCAATTAGGTACAAATGAAATAAGGTAATGTGATTTACTACTTAGTATTTTAAAAACCTACCTTTTTAAGTAAAAGACTTAGTAACTTGGCATTTTCTTGAAAAAGTAGTCAGATGGGAACTGTCTTTGAAATTTGCAACATGTTTGAATAGTCAAAAGTAATTGGACTCATTATAATATGTAGCGCCTGCTGTGTGAGTCATTAGTATTCTCGTAGTTCAAGTATATGCACTGATAAAATTATGATGAGCTGGCAAAAGCACCAACTCAATATTAATCCAACCTTTAGACAAACATTGTAATAGGATTTGCACATTTAAGGGGCAAATTATCCTCTCAGTGTGTGCTCTGTATATCTAGGTTATTAATATTGATGTGCATTGAAAGAAAAATACAACCATAATCACAATTATATGTAAGATTCAAATCCATATAGGACATGAAATTATAAATACATTCATCATTTTTTCCATAGTTCTCAGAATGTGAAATGAAGCTCCATTTTTTCTTCTGTACTCTTTCAGAGGACTGAATAATATTCCAGAAAGTTTTGTGGGGTTTTGTTTGTTTTTATTATTGCCTCTCTCTATCTGCATGGATAACTTCTATTCCCTTAATGTCAGTGCTGATTTACGTTAATTACAGATCTTAATCTTTATGTAGTGGATATATGGCTGAAATATACTACTGGTACACACAGCTGCTAAAAATAATTCTGTACTGGCATTCCCTGCAACTGAACTAGGTATACAACAAAATGTTAAACTTAATTGGCCAATAAGCTAGCTCTTCTCCATTGCTAGCTTTTCCTCTTCTCTGTGGACTTTGTAATTTCCCCCAAAGCTGGCTACCATGGTAAGAGGGAAGGCTAGTGAGTCTGACCATCTTAATTCTGAAACAATTAGCTTACAGAAAGGCAGCACTGGGTGAACAGCAGAATGGGTGAAACGTATTTTATTTTCATTTAGTGCCACTGAGGTCATTCAGTAGGCCTGGCACCCAATCCATCAGGTAGGCTATTGAGCCAATTCAGGACTGCCTGAGCATGTGGCCTCTATTTCTTTATCCATGCTAGCGGCTTTGCTATTGATCCCTGTAATAGTGAAGGGATTTAGTATATGTCTTGTGTCTCTTAAGAGAGTGAAATATTTTAATTCCCATAGGATCAAAGAAAAGAGAAGCTTAGGTGTCTCTTTCTCTAGATAGAAATCTCTGTATCTTAAGTCATGTTCTTGCCATTATGCGTGCACCTCTGCAAAAAATCCTCAGTAGCTTGATCACTGGCATAGTTTGTGCCTCAAGGTGAAGCTGTCTTGCACAAAAAGAGTGAACAGATTTTTATACACAGATATGTATTTAAATTTATAACTGATCTTTTCTGAGACAGATTTTTTGTAAATATGCTTCAACCTATGTTTGGATGTTAAAAGCATGGTTTGATATGTAAGAAAAATTTCTTCTTTCACCAAATTTTCATACACAGAATATTGAAAAAAAAAATCCTATGAAAACCAAGCCTTTGAGTTTGCTATCTCTGAATGAGGTGTCAATATTCTTACAGATGTTGTGAAAATGAAAATTTTATTATCTTTTGCTACTCTATGCTTGCAGAAGGTCTTTAGAGAGAAGAAACATTTCCAGTCACTTGTCTCCTTGAGACAGCCTTCAGTCTAGATAAGCTGAAGTGTGTAAGTAACCAGAGTTTCTCTCCTCCCAGAAAGTGGAGATTGAAAGATTTAGGGAACATGGAATTTTCACCCAGCTGTATGAGATCCTACTGGTTTTGTTGCTAGGAGGATTATCTAATTTTACTTGTGTAAAAGCAGAATTCATTGACTGTTAAATCTCTAGTGATTTGTATTTGGCTGCTACAAGTATAGATACAGAGATGAGCTTGAGAACCTTGGAACCAGTGGCTTTACTGTAGTTAAAGAAATCTGAGGGTTGAGCAACCTGCAGGAAGCTGTGAAGGGAATGTTACAGGAGGATGAAATGGAAAAGGTATAAGAAAGATAGCCTGTGATGTGATTACTAGCTTGAGCAGCAGCTCCTCTTCAGTCAGCACTATTTATAATACGGAGAACATCCAAAAATACTTTGACTATATTTTCCATCTAGAAAAAATTACTCTGCATCTTTTAACTAATAAAAATAGATGAGGAAAAAATGGTAATAAGTGCATAGTTTAAAATTTAAAACAGTAGAAGAAAAATCCATAACCAGAAAAAAAAATTCATGGTATATTGGGTGTCCACCTCCAGGCGCTGGCAGTAGGGGCTGCAGGGTGGCCTCTGTGAGGAGAGGCCAGGGCTGCCCTGAGCTGGCTTCAACCGACCCACCACAGGGCACAGCTGAGCCCTGCAGCCACAAAGGTGGTGCCTTGAGGAAAGCCTGTGTAAGAAAGGGCAAAGTGCTGCCCAGCTGTGAAGAGTCATGGAATGGTTGAGGTTGGAAGGGACCTCTGGAGGTCTTCTGGTACAAGTCCCCTGCTGAAGCAGGACCACCTACAGCCAGTTGCCCAGGACCATGTCTAGATGTCTTTTGAATATATTCAGGGATGGAGACACTGCAAATTCCCTGGACAATCTGTCCCAGTGCTCAGTCACCCCCACAGTAAAAAAAGTGTTTTCCTATGTTCAGATGGAAACTCCCATGCTTCAGTTTGTTCCCATTGCCTCTTGTCCTGTCACTGGGCACCACTGAAAATGCCTGGTTGAGTCCTTTTTGCACCCACCCTTCAGGTATTTATATACCTTGGTAAGATCCACACACACTCCTCCGCTCCCAAGCCTTCTCTACTCAATGCTAAGGAGTCCCAGCTCTCTCAGCCTTTCCTCACAAGAGAGATGCTCCAGTCCCTTATTTATTTTCATGGCCCTTCATTGGATTCTCTCCAGCATGCCCATGTCTCTCTTGCAATGAGGAGCCCAGAACTGGACACAGCACTCCAGGTGTGGACTTACCAGTGCTGAGTAGGTGAGGAGGATCACCCAACTTAACCTGCTGGCAACACTCCTCCTAATGCAACCCAGGATACCCTTAGCCTTCTTTGCAGCAAGGACACATTTCTGGCTCATGTACAACCTCGTGTCCACCAGGACCCCAGGGCCTTTTCTGCCAAGCTGCTTTCCAGCTGGATGGCCCCCAGCATATATTGGTGCATGAGATTGTTCCTTCCCAGGTGCAGGACATTGACCTTCCCCTTGCTGAATTAATCTGCATTAAAGCTCATTATTCAATGTCCCCTATACCTTCTCACTGGGAGAGGAGATGCAGAAATCCTGCCATTGATTTAAACTTTCTACTTCCTTCTGACTTCTGTTTGGAGGCAGCCATAGTATGGATCTAAAGATAGCAGGGTTTAAAGCAGCATATGTTCCTGCTCACACACTGGAAGTGTAACAGGACGATCACCACTGAAATAGAGCTATTTTTTTCCTCCATACCGAAGTCTGTAACCATCTGCCTTCTGAGCTTCGGTAAATTAATTTCGATAGTATCCTGCAGAGAAATTGTCTTACTTGTCATGTTGTCTTACTGTGGCCCCCTGCCTGGCTTACTAATTTGCAGAAGCAGAGGGAGTCTGTCTCCTAGGACTCATGGAAAAATCATTAAGTGGAATGAAGAGACACCAACTAAAACCACTATCTTTTTTCTTCCTAAGGAAACAAGGCTTATGTGAACAGTGGAAACTGAGGACAGGCAAAACACAGTCATGGGTTATGCTTGGCAGCAGCCACCCTGCAAGCGTTTAGGTACACAGGTCCATACCGTCCCCAGCACCAACCTTCTGTCATGCTGGTGGGGATCTGGGGTCCCTTCTATTTTAGCAGATGCTCTGTGCTGAACATGCCATCTTCCTTTGCATGGGTTTTGCCACACCTGTGAAATGCATCTTCATATCCCACCCAGTCAGGGTAACTGATTTCAGTCAGATTCCCCATAAAAACTTCCTTCTAGACAACCAGTATACCATATTCAGGGTATATAACAAAAATACATTGATCTCTTACTGGAGAGTGTTTTTTAATGACAATTTACTATGCTTCTTTCTACAAATATGCCAAACCCAGGTCTTTAAAGGAATGATTTATCTCAATATCTTAACAAAGAAGTAACCCTGCATTATGATTGCTAGGTAATATGAACAATCTTTGATGTAAAATAAAAAAGTTGATCAAGCTGTGGAGAATGAAATTCAAATTCTTGAAAATTTGTCTTTAATTTGTTATTATTCTGTTTGCATTTCAGATTCCTTCAGTGGGATTAGTATTAACTTAAAATAAAGAGGTTTACACACTTCCTCCAAGTTTGAGGTAAATAGTAGCTAGAATAAAGTGATTTATTTTCCCCTTTGAAAATATTTTTTTTTAATATAAAAAAAGACAATCTTTGTCCTTGAGCTGGAATAAAAAAGCCATTCTTGTAAATTTTGCAGATAAAAATGTTATGTTAGTTTTAATTTCGTACCTCTATAGAGCATTTTTAGTGGCCTTACAGAACATTTTTAGCTGCTGAGAGAACAAAGAAGACAGTAGTATTCTTAAATGTACCGCAGCAATATTAAAAATTAACATTTCCACATATTTAACTCTGTATCCAAACATACTAGATACTATTTTGAAATAAACTAATAGATGCTTTGAACATTTAATTAACCATTAGAATGTAAGTTCTTGTTTAATTTTTATAATATTCCTGAATATTGTCAATATGCTAATCATTTAGTTAAATATATAATTTTTATTTTCAAATGCCTATTTAAATTAATTTTACGCAAAAAGCTTTCATTAGGTGATTTCATACTATTTTCTAGTATGTTTGGATATGGAGTTAAAGATCTAAAAATGTCTCCTCTAAAATCCCCTCACTATCTAAGCATGCGATATTTCACAATTAAAAATGACAATTTCTAACTGGGACTCCCAACAAGTGTTATTGTGCAGGAGGAAGGAATGGTAGATGTAAAATCTTGTTACCCACTTGGCAAAGTGCAAAAATACAGGTTTAAATCTTTGTGATGTAGACTCCCTGTGCCTCAAGCTATGCATTTCAAAGACAGACTACAATGGGAAAATCGAAAAGACAGAATAAATTTTGTTTGAACTTAGTCAAAATGCAGTAATAATTCTGTTCTTTGGAAAAGGGATGGTTTTAGCTGTTGTTGTCCAGAATGGGAAAAGAAACCATCCAAAAAGCAGTTCAATGAATATACGGTTGTAAAGTCATTGTGATTACATAACAAAAGATAAAATGGTGGGGAAAAAAAAATAGATTAGCATCATACAAACCAAATGTGTCTTCTGAAAGATTTGCCACATTTGGAGGCTTATGTTTATTTCCACTGTTTTCATTGTGTTGGAATGCCATTTTTAAGAGCTGCAAATGTAAAAAATTCCCTTAATTCTGGAAACTTGAGAGCTGCATGTATGGATCAGAACTTCATTTTCTATAACAAAATGGACTTGTGCTGCAACTAGAAATGTAACTACCAAACACCAGGAGTGAGTTCACTGGGGTGAAGACAGAGAAAAAGTATGAAATAGTATACGTCATTCTCTATAAGAATTAGAAGAATAAAATATTTTTCTCATATTCTCATTTGTTGTTTGGACTTTACCTTCAAGGATTGAAAGGTCTTATAAAAGACACAAAATATTAATATAAGGATACTTCCAGTTTCTGAGGTATTTAGGAGAGAAAACTTGTCATAAACAGTACAGTTTTCTTTCTTGTGCTTTGTTTCTGATAAGATAGCCATTTAATTCACACAGGAAATGGAAAAGTTATGTAAATAATAGACAAAAGTAGAGCAAAACTAGTAAGAAAAACTAAAATGTTCCAAAATATGATCCACATAAAAGCAGAAAGTTGTGTTGATGGTGAGATATTTTAAATAAGCAGTACAGACCAACTATTACACTTTCTACAATATTTCAAAAATGCATAACTGCAGAGACACTGTAAACTGTATAATTAACCCAGCATAAGCCTGATAAAGTACTTAGAAAAAAAACCAGCTGTTATGCAATTCCAATAAATGTATTTATGGTCTAACATGATTTGCATCCTGCTGGAGTTCAGGCTTTCTTTCTAAGTAGGATCACAGAGAAAATCAGCCTGAATTTTCTGTATGCTAAAACAGCTTTTTATCCATCACTGTTATCTTTCTGGTTTTGAATAAAGCATTGTCTGTGTTTTGTGGTAAATGCCAGGCTTCAAGAATTGATTGTTCTTTTGTTGCTTTTTATTGCCTTGATTCTGCAGGGCTTTTTATCTCTGAATCTATTTTAAGTGCTAAAATAATATTGAAGCTTTGCTTATTTTTTGAGAAGACTTCTTTACAAAAATAGGAGTGATTTGAGGGCATAGCAGTTGAACACATTTGAGTATTTCTACAAAGAGTTGCCTGAGAGATTAAGGGTATTATATTCTTAGAGTGGTTTTGTTTTTTCTTTCTTTTCCCCTCAACACAGCCCCCAGGTCTTTCCACAAAACTAAAACTCAAAGAATAAAAAAGTGAATATACATAAACATTTTAAAATATATATATAAATATGTGAGGAGTTCCTACTGAAAAATATTTATTTCTGAACAAAACATGTTAAGTTCAAATCCAGCTGGTATTGTCTGACAAAAAACCCTAAACAAGGAAAAGATTTCTTTTTGAGTTTTACTATTACATAAATGAATATGTAGGCTTTTAATTTCAGAATAACATTTGGTCTTTGAAATTCACATACAAAAATGAAAATTAAATGTATTAGAAAAAAGACCTAGAAAAATATTGCATTTCATGTCAAAATATTCCATTTTCACAAATTGAAACTCTTATATCTCTTTTCTGAATCAGACACTGAATCCAAAATTAGATGTTCATATAGTTCCATTGCTCATAAGCATTTGATAATATGATCATTTACTTAGGTTTTTGACTGGCAGGATTTCTGTCTTAAAGATTATATGAAAGTGTCTATCACTGTGGACTGTGTCAATGCCAAAACTCAATTTTCTGTTTTAAACCATGAAGAAATACTTTAAGTCTCAATGTGGTGTAATAAAGAATGAAAGTATGTTTTAAACCATCTACAATTATCTCATTCCAGTTCAACAATTTGCTTTTGGTTGTAACTTCCCCTATGTGTTTTCATGATACTTTTGAAAGAAAGACATGTATAGCCAAGTCTGGCTGAATGGTGGTAATTTAGAAAAACACAGTGATTTAGATGCCTTTGATAATGTGTGCAAAGCTCATGGTTCCGGAAAGAGCTGTTCTGCATTTCCTTAAGTGTTCATTTGATCTAACTTGGTCAAAGATTTAGGGCCAATAAAGGGGCCTTGGGCCAAGGCATTCCTTTCTGCATGGTGCCCTTAAATCATGGGGATTGCTGGGTGCCTCAAGGTGGGAGTTGTAACATCTTTCACAGTGAAAGGCCTAAAACTGCTCTAAAAGTGAGCTGGAAATGTTACATTCCTTTAAGAATTGAAGTGGTTATAAGAAAGATCCTCTGGGAGGCCCACATCTGCAAACTTCCACTTGAAGTTCTTTGTGTTTTTTTCAAGGGACAGAGCCCCTTAGGCTACGAAAAAACTTCTGAGGAAGGTACACACCAACAGGTTCTCACAAGTAGGTGTGCTGTGCAACGTTAAGAAAAAAAATTAACAGTTTTTAGTTGTACCAAACTAATGTTGGAAGAAATGCAAAACAGGGTGACTAGATTGCTCTCTTGGCAGCAGGAGAGTTGCGAGACAATCCCAGTGTGATTTGGTCAAGCTGTACCAGGGAAAAGCACAGGAATTTCGTTGGGCCAAGATAGTTGAGAGCTTGATAAGGGAGCCGCAACAGCACTGCTCAGCCTGTGGCCCCCCAAACCTTGCTGTTCACCCTGGGTCCCATGAGGAGGGAGAACTGGTGAGTGAGGTTGTTGGGATCTTCCTCTGTATTCCTGGGTTCAGTGACAGGGCAGGAGGGCAGCAGTGCCCTCAGGAGATCTGCTCTTCCTTCAATCCCTGCAGGCAGGACAATGTCTACATTTAAGGTGAAGGCCCTATACAGGATGGAAACTGTGTAAACCACTTTTTTAATAGAGATATCATAAGGGCTCTCCTTCTCTAAATGCATACACCTTCTTCTTTGTTGGTACTTCAAAACAGGAACAACCATTTAATAGGAACTGAGTCCGTGATTATGTGTTAATTATACCACATGGGCAACTATTCTATCCAGGGCTTTCTGTGCATATAGGCAGACAAATCCCTACACCTTTGATCTCTGGTCACATGAACAAAATGCATTTGGTTTTTGTGGAGTGTTTATTTCCATTTTAGATTATTTTTTTAGCTATTAATCAAGATGTGTATCTATAAAGTTTTGTAAGACATTTGCCTGAATTTTGCTGAAATACTCTCCACTATACATTAGGTTGATAGCTAATGAATCCAGTTAGGGATGAGTTAAGAGAAATGTTTTAAATATCTGACAAAATATATACAGAACTTACAGCAAAACTTGAGCCTGGCAACCATTTTTAATGTTGCATCATTTTACTTCTTTGAGGGCACTCTGAAAATAAGAATGAATGAGGAAATGATAGCCTGTGACTAAGTTGTCAAGTTTCCAGTGCTTATATATCTATATAAATCCGGTAAATGTTACCCTGTATAAGAAAGCAATTATTTTTGCTTATTATCCTACTCTGCATATGTACTAGTAAGCACTTGCTGAGGTAAGCAGGTGATTGATTAATATAACTGCTCAACCCTTAGCTCAACTTTAAATAAGTGATAAATTCAAATTCCTATTAGTACATTAATGCTTTTAACAAATGGTTCAGACACTTAATGAGAACACATTAAGCAAGCAACAGCAATTATTAAGTAATTGGCAGTACACACTCCTAAAATGTGCAGTTGTTTATCCTGAAACCTTACTAATATGTAGCATGCTTTCCTTTTCTTTATAATAATTATATTACTAAAATCATAATCTTCTCATATACATTCAGGAAAATACAAAAGCAGTGTGTTAATAAGAATGCTATTACATATTTACAGTATCCTAGGTTAGCTATGTAAATGAAAGTCTTTGTTAAAGCATATATCCAAATAATGATTGGTCGTTTTATAATGGAAAAGGTCTCTGGGCAATGCTTTTCCTTTCATTTTCCTTAATTACTTTTTTGCTTTATAAGTTTTTGTGTTTGAATCATTCAAGGAACTACATTTACAATGCAGATATTTCAGATTTGCTTTTGTTCCCACATGAATGCTGAGCATTTCCTTCAGTATTGGGCATTTTCTATAAGTTTCCTTGAGAGAAGGCGTACAAAATGAACAAATTATGAGTCATTAAAGTTTGAAGCTATAACAACAAGCAATGCAATAGACCTGTTGAATCAGAGAAATGTTGGTTGGAAGGAATTTCTGGAGATCATCCAGTCCTGCCTCCTGCCTGAAGCAGGACTATCTTCAATACTACAACATGGTACCCTCTTCCAGGATTACACTATCTCTTCCATTATGTTAATTCCATAATGCTTTTCCTAATTTCCAGTGTAAACCTCTCCAGCCACAACTTGTGGCAATTTCCCCTTGTATTATTTTTCCCTGCTGAGAAGATTTCATCTCCATCTTCTTTGTAATACCAGTAGCAGTAGGCTGCTACTAAATTGCCCCTTAGCCCAAGCCCAGCTTTCTCAGTAGGATATGTACTGAATCCCTCTGTCAATCCCAGTAGTCCTCTGAAAGACCCCTAGTAGTTTCTCAACATTCATTTCAAACTGGTGTTGACCCAAAGCAGTATTCTAGATGCAGATTCACCAGTACCTAGTAGAACATGGTAGTATTTTCCCTGGATCAGCTGGCGGTGTAATGTAGCCCAGGATTCAGCCTGCTCTACTTGTGACAGGAGCACACAGCTGGCTTTTATTCAGCCTGGCATTCACTGTAATCTCCAGTCCCTTTTATCAGGGCTGCTGCTCAGCCAGTCAGTTCCCAGTGGGTTATTCTGTCCCAGGTGTAGCCTTTTGCACTTCTCACTACTGAGCTTCATCACATTAGTTCAGCCTTCAAATTTACCAAGGTCCCTGTGAACCGAAGTTCTGCTGTTTATTCTCAATCATTCCCCATACTTTAGTGTTGTCTGGGGGTGCACTGCCATCATCCAGGTCATTGATGAAGATACTGGATGAGGTGGGTCCCAGTACCATCCTCTGCTTTTTGCCATCTGCTAGATGAACACTAAGGTTTTGGTTAAGACTATTGAGGCTAGGGTTCCAGATAGATTCCAGTGCAACTGGTAGTCTGTAGTTCTTCATATTCCAAAGGAGAACACTACAGGACATGAAGCCTTACTAAATTCAGGGTATGTCATATGCACTGTACATTCCTCATACATAGCTAGTCAGTAACCGCTGCTCTCTCCACGTCCACAGAGGCAGACACAAGTATTTCTGGCCACTCCTGTTTGCACAGACATGTGGTAACTCTGTCACTGAACTAATCCAGAGTAAAACTCTGCAAAAAAGTAGGTGTCTTTTAGGCTAGAGCAGTTCGCTACTCTCTTTCCCATACAGTACTTCAGTTGTGTTACCAAAATTGTTAGACTGGTGGAAGGTCAAGGCTGTGGCCCAGTATTTCATGGCTAGAAGAATGAAAAATAAAACTATTCCACAAATTACTTGTTTTTCAGAAGAATCATAGATGGAATGATCCACTTGCCCAGTTGGCTATTTTGACCGATCTTTTCATGTGGTTTCCTTGCACATTGCAGATGGACGGGAATGAGCTCCATATAACCTTTGCACTCATGCAAGAGCACAGACTGTCAGCTGAATAAAAGTCATTAACATTACTGATTACACTATAAATTATTTTGGAATACCAGAGTTTTAAAATTGTAATTTATCACCATAAAATGCCTGAATATTAGCCAGATCTGACTGAGCTGGGATCCCTATCCAAACTGCAGCAGGAGTCACATTGCCTTTCCTAAAGGAGCTTATTATTAAAAGGAAAGATCAA
>VYZV01046337.1:6944-21239 GCA_013401275.1 Pandion haliaetus | reverse complement strand
ATAGAACACTTTCCACACAGCAAGACATTATTTTCCTACTTGTTTAAAAAAATAAATTAAAGCTTGAGAGTGTAAAGCAGAAAACTGCTGTATCACTAAAGGTGAGAGGAACATTTTAAGTGACAAGGAGATAAAGCTACTACTGAACTCAGAAATTTAGGTTTTTCATTATTTGTATACAGAATTCTTTATCAAAAAACACTGCTTTCTACCTATTGCCTAAAAATAGCACATTAAAACAGAATCGTAACATTTCAGGACTCCTAATGACTATTTTCACATTGTCCAAGTCCATGCAACTCCATAAAGAACAAGACAGAGACCGTAGACCTAAGTCCGTTCGTCATATTTAACCATAGCATTTATGAACTCTATAAACCTAGGTAGTCGAAGTTTCTTTCACAAGACTTGAGACAGTGATCTTTAATCAGAACCACCATTTTGTTTTCATTCCTAGGATGTGGATTCAGCATGGCTAATGACAGAAAAAAAAAAAAAAAAAAAAAAGACTTCATGTGTGAAAAAAAAAAAAGAATTTGCAAACTGTAATCCTGGCTGAAAGCATTTAGGATCTTTTCTATGCTATGGCTTGTGGTTATACTACATATACTGAATGTTAAAAAACATATGAAGGACATAGACTATATTTGAATGTGTCTGGTTTTATACACGTACAATTTACATAGCATATTTCTTGGCATACAAGTCATTGCCTGAAGTGTTTTATAGGGTAAGAGCATTTCTGGCCCACAGTACCGAGTTAAAAAAAAAAGACTTATCATTATTTATGGTTTGTAAGGCTGATGATATGGATTAGTGAGCAATAACCACTTTCCACAAAGTACATCAATGCATATTTCTGAGATTTCAGTGACTTATTAAAGCTCCTTTTTGTTTGAATCTTTTATATGCATAAGCTGTGCACAAGCGGCCACACTTTTGTCACGTTCTTAGTTTTCATCCTTATGCATCAAAGTGAATTGTGAGAGAGAACTCTTGCAAGCAGGGTTTGAAGACTAGAACAATCAATGCAGCAATAGCAGAGGAACAGCTGAAAAGCCATACTCTCTTTCCTGACCATTCAGCTGACATCAATAACATTGTTTTATTGACAAAATTGTGCTTTAAGAAGTTAAAGTCCTTAATATTTGCTTCATTATCCAGTTTTGTAGCAACATAGATGGGCAATATTTGCACCACTACCAAGAAACTGTATTTATTTGGACAGAAAGCTTTTACAATGAAGATTATTTATGTCTTTATATGGAGCATTGTGTTATGACTATTGCAAATATTACCCATTCTTAATGAATTAATTAATTTTACAGCTAAGCACTCTCAGACATTAACTTCTTTTTTTACTTTTGAATCATTTCCTTATGTCATTCAAATTATTTATTTTTTAATGGAAAGTTAGATCTAAGAAGAACCATGGCATAATATTTGACTTTGTGAACTGTAGAACAGTTCATAGAGTGGCTTTTTGCTTATAGTTGGCCTCAGTGCCAGAGGAGGATGAAGGACATATTTAACTTGCTAGTGTATCTGTAGCCATAGCCTCCGCTAATTTATTCCCATACTTTGTTTCCAACTGACTTTTATTGGCATTGTCCATTCCCTTTATATGAAACTCACATACACATCATCAGAAAAATCTATGAGGTACTAGTGGAAAAACAGAAATTTATGTAAGTTTGTGTTTTTGACTGCACATAGGTCCCTCCAGTAATAGTAAATTGCTACAAAAGCACGGTTTATCATTTGAGAATAATGCAAAGTCTCCAGAAAAACCTGCGGTCACTACAACTGCTTCACACACGTTAACACATTGTGTTACTGAGTAAACAAACGCGCTGCTTGGTTCAAATATTTTGCAGTTAACTTTCCTGAACTTAAAGCATTTGCTGTTAATGAAATACCTACTCTAATAAGAGAAATTACTAAAAATGATGCCCTCATTACTAAGAACACACACTAGTAGGAAGATACATCCTTTAAAATTAATTGTAGTTAATGACTATGTCTCTAATCTGTGATAAATTAGTGAAATGGAAGAAGATGGCCACTTTACTGCAGTTTTTAAAAATTACAGAAAAAAAAAAGGTCTTTCCCAATTATGATTTCTAAAAAAAGCCATATTCTGTTTAGTTAAACAGAAGTTTCCTTATTCCAGGAGAAATAAGGAACTTTTCTTCTACTTGAGGAAGAAAAAAAAATAATAAAAAAAGATGGTTCTACCAGCTTTGGAAAGATATCCATCAGACTCCCTTCAGGACAAAGGCATTTGAAAATCCACTTGTGCTTGTTATATTATGAGATTTCTTTTGGAGGCTTAAAAATAGTGTAGAGAGGCTGACACAGTGATAGGCCCAGGAAGAAAACCAAGTCAATCTATGTAGAGACAGATCAGCATGGAGATGCAAATGAAAAAAGCCCACAACAAACCACATTATCAAAGTATTTCCTTCTGCAGTCAACTCTAACTGAAGTCTAAAATTATTGTGCTGTTGGTAGACAGGTACATATGAGTCTTTTGGGAGCAAAAGACAATGTAACAACCACTTTTTTGCCTCTGCATAATAATGTGTCTTCTTAAGATATAATAATAATTTATCTTGTACAGCCAAGATTAGTGAACAGAACAATGTTTGCTTTTTGGAAGCGAAACAAATAGAGACTCTAGAAGAGTTTTTACCCTTCCTGCCTTAGAAGATATGGTATTTAAATACCAAAAACACGGAAAGAAGAACTGAAAATTCAATCATACATCTCAACTGAAGTGCAGAAATCTGTTTAGCTTACAGTTCAGAGCAATTGTTCACATGATGGATATTTTTATGGACTTCATGAATTATTTATGGCGGGAAGGACTTGTATGCATTTATTTTTCCTTTTGTCTATAGCTCTGAATGGTTCTTATGTGGAAATTAAAAAACCCAAGATACTAGTTGAAAAGATAACCAGGTCTACAAAGCTCCATTACAGTTAAAAAAGAAGCATTTGACCTAAATTTTTAGGTATCTCTCTTTTGCCAAATAATCAATTTTTCAGTGATCACATAAAAAATAACTTCACCAAATACTTGATAATTCAATTGTTTTAGCAGCATTACAACCAAACCCTAATCTAGAGAATATAAAAAACCAGCCTATGTTGAAAATTAGCCACTCAGTCTAGAACTATACTCCATTCAAATCTGCTCTCCAGGATTATGCAAGTGAATTCAGAAACACATGAGGACTTAAGGGATATTACTATAAAACCAAATTAGCATAAAGACAGATCACTATTAAAAATGTGGTTCAGACTTCACTTTTGTCCAGTGCAACAACTGCAGATTTCAGAGTACAATGTAATGGAATTTAGCAGCAGTTCAGTCAAACAGTTAAAACCATGTATTAATACAGTCATGCCAAAAGAAGGTAGCAGTACATTTCCATCCAATGTACTTACTCAACATAGTCACTTATAACTAAAGTTTTCCACAGTATGTTTTTCATAATAAATTAAGGCATAGAGCCTTCACTGCCTGGAATTTCTAGTTTTAAACTTTCTGTCAACATGAAAGACATGCACTATCAGGGAATATTGGAAGAAAGGGCCCTGCCTTCCAAACAGTCAACCAACTTCATATTTAGGAAATCGAAGACCTCACACAGACATGTGTGTATAACTCTCAGTAACTGTAGTGAAGAAAGGAAAATGAAAATATAAAACCATATTTCAACACCATCTCAACTATTTTTTCTTTCTCCTCAAGATTCTCCAGAACACCAAATACAACATTCCCTCTCTTTAAGACTTTTTTTGTTTCCACAGGAAAACAACTGTCTGAAAACTGTCCAGCCATTAACTGTGAATATTTTAACCATTATCTCTTTTTATTATCGCAACAGAACATGTTGACAATAATCAGCCAAATACAAAATTAATATTTTTCATGTGTTTGAAAGTAACGGAGGAAAACTAATTCAGTTAAGCTACAGAGAATAAACTTGATGCAATTTATATAACTTCTATAAATATCAGAAATGCTTAATAAACTCTCATGTCTGTCAAGTGCTCAATTCAAGACCGTAGCTTGGCAGAGTAATTCATTTTTATGTGATAAAAAAAAATCTAAATACCCATTTCAGCACAGTTTCCTTTCTGTACATTTTAAAACTCTGCTTCACAACACTGTTTCAGATATGTTATATGCTCACAGATGTCAGACAGAATCATGATGTGACTCATGTTAGATCCCTATAACAATTTCCAAAGCAACACTTAAAGGTTAGCAGTAGAGCCAGTTCTCTTTTTCAAAACAATTTCAGTTTTGTTAAGTAGCTGCACACTGGAAAAAACCCACCACTTTGGATATCTGACATATCTCTAAACTGAAGTGCTTGACTTACCTGCCACTGTTTCATGAGCTCCCGAACCATTTTGGCATCCTCTAGTATCTTTTCTTTGTATGTAGCATCCTGCAGGACATTTGCAGTTGTTTCAGCTTCCGTAAGCCAAGCAAGGAACTTTTCGAGATCCAGGTAGAATTGCTGCAACATTCTTAGGGCTGATTCCAGTGCAGCTTCACGCTCACAAACCCTGCGCAAGTACAAACAGTCAAATGCAGCACTCTTAGGAAGAAAACAAATCTTAATCATTAAATCCAAATATAGCAAAGACACGCTATGTATTTTTCATGTACCAATCAAGGTAAGTTTGCAGATACATTAGCTACAGAACTTGCACTGTATGTTTGGCAGGTAGGGTTGCTTTTTATCTTTTTCTCCTGAGAAGTAGTAACTGGAATTAATCTGGTAAAAAAAAAAAAAGCAAAAGTACTTCATTGAAAGTACTACGCCTGAAACAGTCACAATAAAAAAAGAAAAATCAAAATCAAAAGAAGTCCCTGATTTGTTTTAATCAAAGATTGTGTTTTTATTTGTCATTAACACTACAGTAGAAAACTTGCTTGTTTTTAGAAATCACAAAATAGTTCCTGGCCACCGCATGGTGTGATGAATCTAATTATTAGTTTTTATGACTTGAAACCTTTGGAGATTGAGTTCAACACCTTATACCCTAATAACACTCAAGCTTGGTGTGGTGGGGGTGTGTGTTTTGTTTCTTTTTTTTTTTTTTTAATATGAATGTAATAAATTACAAGAACTCTACCAGTGACATGATAAATACAATTTTTATTTTAAAAAGCCTACATATCCTTGGGGAAGATCTAAATCATAGATTGGGAAAGAACAGTAAAGACTCCAGCAATTCTGGTGCTGAAAAAAGCATTAAAGTGTATCTGTGTTCTATCAGCATTCATGTGCAAAGTAAGTGTCACATGGACTCACCGATTTTTTACATTGAACCTGAGTTAAAATACGGATTTAGAAATGTGAGCAGGTAGTATGACATAATGTTCATAAACACAAGTCTGGCAAGGCTACTTAACTATTGTATTACATGCATATTTGTTTGACATCAGCATGGTAACTGAGTAATTTTTTAAGCTCAGACAATATATAGTAAAGTAATTTAATAATTTGTGTTACTTCAAGTGGAATGAATGCAATTTGATGCACACCTCTGTTTAGTCTACAAATCTGTGGTGATCTGGATATTTCTAGATAGATGTTCTGTCTAGTTTTATAGTTATTTAGACAGACTAAGATACTAGATTTTAGCAGGTATAATTTCTTAAGCTGTAATTTATCATAACTTTACCAGAGGAGGACATGAAATTTCTAAGTGCTAATCTCTATTTCAAATCCTGTTTGCTGACATGAAGAGGTTGTACTTCTAGGTAAGTAATTATACCATCCTAAAAGTTAGTACACTACTTGAAGAAAGAAAAGAAACAAAAAAATAACACTAGTTTTGCCAAGTGGCACTGACTTAACATGTTTTTCAACGAGCATATAAGTAAATTGCAGCAGAGGATATCAAGAACAGAAAAATTAATTCAGAGTACAGGCGGGACAACTATTTCTGTCAAAAAAAAAATCCTCCCTAACAGACCTATCTCACTACAGCTACCATATTTCTGTAATAGTTTTAATCCTTTAGCATCTTATTTGTTTTTCCCAACCATTTTGTGAAAAAAGGAAATTATTCTTGGATTTTTTTTTGATTCAAAACCTGAGAAAGCTATTCAATGCCTCACTACAAAGTCATCCACCAATTTTTTAAAAACTTAAAACAAGACTGGATTTTAATCTCAGATATACCTGTGTTTTGGGTTTGTGTGGTGGGCTTTTGGTAGTGGGGGAGGGGGCCGCAGGGGTGGCTCCTGTGAGAAGCTGCTAGAAGCTCCCCCAGCTCCAAAACGTTGGACCCACCTCTGGCCCAGGCCGAGCCCATCAGTGACAGTGGGAGCGCCTCTGGGAGAACAGATTGAAGAAGGGGAATCGGCAGTGTGTGGGGGTTGGAACGTGAGAGGAACCCCTCTGCAGATCCCGAGGTCAGTGAAGAAGGAGGGGAAGGAGGGGCGCCTGAGGAGGCTGATGGCCCTGCAGCCCAGGGGGAGATGGCAGGCTGTCCCCATGCAGCCCATGGAGGTCCATGATGGAGCGGAGGCTCCCGAAGATGGCCGTAACTCCAT
Source organism: Pandion haliaetus (assembly GCA_013401275.1). Lineage (NCBI taxonomy): Eukaryota > Metazoa > Chordata > Aves > Accipitriformes > Pandionidae > Pandion > Pandion haliaetus. The sequence continues at coordinate 14,650 of VYZV01046337.1, read as the reverse complement.
GGTAAAAACCGCGCTGGAGCAGTGTGTGACTGGAGAGCAGCCCGCGGAAAGGACCCGCGCCAGGGAAGTTCGGGAAGAACTGAAGCCCGCGGAAAGGACCCGCGCCAGGGAAGTTTGTGAGGAACTGCAGCCCGCGGAAAGGACCCACGTTGGAGAAGTTGGTGAAGGACTGTCTCCCGTGGGAGGGACCCCACGGTGGAGCAGGGAATGAGTGAGGAATCTTCCCCCTGAGGAAAGGAGCGGCAGAGACGATGTGTGGGGAGCTGACTCAACCCCCATCCCCTGTTCCCTTGCGCCGCCGGGGGGAGGAGGGAGAAAGCACCGGGAATGGAGCTGAGCCGGGAAGGCAGGAGGGGTGGGGGGAAGGTGTTCTGAGGTTGGGTTTTACTCCCTAATAACCTTTTTTTGATTTGATTGGTAGTAAATTAAATGGATTTTGTTTCTTCCCCAAGTTGAGCCTGTCTTTTGCCCGTGACCATAAGTGGGGAGTGATCCCTCCCAGTCCTTGTCTCGACCCACGAGCCTGCCTTTGGATTTTCTCCTCATCCCGCCAGGGTGGGGGGAGTGAGGGAGTGGCTGAGTGGTGCTTTGTTGCCGGCTGGGCTTAAACCACAACAAACTGTTGCCATGTACAAGAATTATCCATATCATGGCACTGCTTAGCCTGGATTAGAATGTGTCCCCAGGGGCCCTTTAGGAGGAGAGTGACACACACTTAGCTTCGGAATACTGCACATCATCTATTTCCCCACTTTATTGTACAGGGACATAAACATGGCTTGTGGTTAGGCCACTCTTCAAATTTGAAACAACTCTAACAAAAGAATTTGTTGTAATTATTTTTTAGCTTAACAAAGGAACATAGATCTCACATCTAAATATACTAACAATATACATTAAATCAGTATAAACTTAGAAAAAAGTAAGAAACAGAAAATCTTTCACCTGGAAAGTACTAAATTGACCTATTTATCACTTTTAGCTCAAAAATATTGTCACATTTATTCAATAGAACTTGGAAATGGAATAAACTTACATAAACTAAAAATATTTTATCCAGTTCTTCAGAGCACAATTCTGTTGTAAGATATGCTTTATAGCACTATTCTAATTCAGTTGTCGGCATGCAACATGATAGCTAATATCAGTGTCTTTGCAGACTCAGGTATAACACTTTTTTCACATGCAGTTCCTTCAAAATACTGAAGGCACATTTTTAACTACAATCTGCCTCAATTCCTATAAATACATAGCAGTGCTCTAATAAGAGCATTCTGCAAATACACAGTGAGATTTAAAAGGAAAAAAAAAAAAAAAAAAAAGAGGGCTTAAGTCTGTTTGTGTATATTTAACTTTTTGCACGATATCCTGGGAAGTAGGACCCAAAGTTTCATTCATATACTTGCACAAATACCTAGTGCATTTTTAATCTATGAAAAATAAGAACAAAAGCACAGATACGAAAAATATATTCAAAGGAAGAGCTATCAGAAGTATTACTCAATTTTATGCAAGATTTTATGTTTTAGAGAAACTTCCAGACTACATGAAAAAAATACAGTATTTTATTGATCTCTGTAAGGAATGAAGTTTTAGTTACGAAGAATCTTCTGGCTCTTCTATTCTGTGATGCACAGAAATATTACGGCACATAATTCCTTTAGCCTACAGAAATGTGTTGCTTATCTATAAGCATACCAATACACTCACCACAAAAAATCTAGTACTTTGTGTTTTAAGTTTGGATACTTCTAACATGCAACAAACTTTCAACTACATTGACAGCTCTGCAGCATATCAATAAGCTGCGCTCTACTTGGCTTTCTAATTACTTCAAAATTATGAGGTTAGAACAGAGAAAAGGAGGTCTAAAAATGAAGAATAAAACTGAGTATCAAACCCAGCATGTGATAAAATAAATTGTACAAAATTACAGGGGAGACAAAAATACGTATAATGAACAAGAAATTATTGCACAAAACCAAAATAAAGATGCTTTCTTTTTAGTGTGTATCATGCAAGTACGTTTAATTCCATAGCAAGTGCAAGCTGTAAGAAAAGAACATGAAGTAAGTAGAAATATATTTTAGTGTAAATGGAACTCTGCACAGTAGGAACACTACAAAAAACTGCTGAAATACTAAAAGATAATCATAACAAAAATTATTTTAAATGGAATGATCCATTTTTTCTCTGTTCTACTATGATCTAAAAATAAGCACATAGTGGTATAACCAAACGGTTCTTATTCATGGGAGAAATACTAAAGGTGGGTTTCATCTTATTTTCATCTGGACACCCAGAAGTGAAGCTACTATACTTCCTCTGCAAAACGTGGAGACAAGCATTTCTGGAATTCAGTTCCTCCGTGCTTCTCTGTACACATCTGTTGAACCAGATTCAAGGTCAGACTAAATTTTTTTTTTCTCTTGACTACAATGGTAAAGTTACCTAAAGCTTACACAATTTTAATTTTACAGAAGCATAAATTTTACACAATTAAAGGTAAGTAAAATGGTCCCCCAATCTAGTCTGGAGACTGATTTTTAGGAACTAGTGGTATCAGTGACAGTGGATTCACCAACTCTAGTTGTCATATGAGCTTTGTTGCAGGACAGAAATTTTGGTACTCTCTCAAGAATGCATTGGCTGAAGGCTTCAAGTTGAGAGAAAATGGAGGCACATCAGAAGAAATGAGTCACACAATGTGTATAAATGTGAATTTATACTTACAGGAAGAAGTTTAAGGGTTTAAAAAAAATCCACAAAAAAAGAAAAAAACCCAGCCTGTGCTACAAGACATTGCTGTTATGCTGAGAATTTTAAAGGTAATATTTTTAAAACATAGCTGTTAATTTAATTTTCCCCTGCTTATCTTCCCAAATATTTGTAATCTGAACTATGTGTGATCTTTAAATTCATAAGCAAGATACTATATTATCAACGAAAAGTCAAGAGTCCATACTGCAATATTTATACAAAAGAAATATATACAACAAAATACAAAATCCATACAACTGAACATCTTGTTACAGAATCTAACAAGAAAAGAAAGTGCTGAGGTAAGGGAATCATGGTGTCATTAAACGTCTTGCAAGAGTTCTGCATTCAACAATCCCCAATCCCATACAACACAGCGTTTTGGGGAAGCTCCATGAGTGTGAAGAACAGATTTTTTTTTCAGCTACATAATTTGGAATGAGTCATTCACATTTTCCGAGTATCTGTTCGTCTATTTGAAATTCTAATGCTTATTCACATTACAAGTTCACATTACATTGTTAGGGTCAGTGTTTAAATAATGCTTTGAGATGCTCAGGTAACAGGATATATAGTAAGTGCAGAGCATTATGCCAATGTACGCTCCACTGTATTAATGCAGAATAAATAATATGTAGTGAAATATATTAAAAAGTGAGCACAGAAAATATTCATAATGGAGAAACTAACAAATTTCTGTTCCACAGGTATTTCTTTAAGGGCAATAACAGTAAAATTCTGCACTGTTCAGTGTTCAATGGATCAATAAATCACACTTCCATCTGCAGACTGTGGTGATGTAATGTATCACACTGAGATGTAAAATAAGATATCCTGGACTACTGGCTGACAAAGTATCAGTAAATGGTTTTACTTCTATAGTTCACATGGTTCTCTCTATAGAGCTGTATTTTCTCCTTTCTGACATTATGATTCCATACAATTAAAAAAAGTGACCTAAATTTCCCTTTTCTGGAGCCAACTATCACAGACAATTTGAACTACATGCATCTTCCTGCTAATGCTGGAAGCAGTTTGCAGTTTTTCATGAGGATCATATCCCTTCTGCTGATGTGACAAAGGAACAATTGCAAAGTTTTATTGGAACATTTAATTTTTACTACTAAATAAATTTAAGCTCTTACTGGTAAGTCTTCTTCAGCTGCTTTGCCTTGGACTGATAAAGAACCTCTCAAAGAGGTAGAATAATTTAACCTCAGATAAAGTGGGAACATGAGGAGATGTCACAGATATGAAAAGAAAATGAAATTCTTAAAATGAACATTGAATTTTTCAAGTAACTGTTATTGATAGCATTTTGAAATGCAAATTCAAAATAAATCACACTAATTTATTTCGGGCATGCTGCTTAGAGGAACTTTCTTCCAGAATCTAGGGACTACATTCTATAGTGCCCGTTACAGTTATTAATACATGCTAGTAAGTGGTTAATCTGCAGATTACCCTGGACTGGATGATACACATTAAGTGTGGAAAACTATGTTGAGACCACATTTTAAATACTGCTTTCATGGGGTTTTCTGCATCTCAACCAGCTTGACACCTCACTCAGGGACACAGTATTCTTCCAGTAACACTTCTGCTTAAATGTTCTTTTAGTTCCACCATCCTGATAGACGTTACTAGCTTTTCTCTCTTGTAGAGCATTTGCACATGTATGTGCATCTAAATTTTGTGAGTGATCTTTAGATATACGTGCTTATGTGCTATTATCACTATTTTGTCCGGCTTGTTGGAAAGCATTCTTCACCAAATTGAGCCTAGATTAATGGACATTGCTTGCCTCTGTGCAACTCTACTTCTGAAACGACTTCTGTGTTGCAAATTATTAGAAAGCCTCGAAGTGCAACTACACACAGAGCTACAAGATCAGCATCTGAACCACTCCAGAGATCAGCGTTCAGATGTACCTGACATTCATCCACAGGCCCCTACCCTCCCACTATTCTGAGTGAGGAACCAGGAAAGCTTTGGTGTGCTCATACAGAATTTTGTACTTGAAAGAGAGGCTTTCCGTTTTTTTCGGTCATTTTGTGCCTTAGACCCTTCCTGTAAGGACTAAGGGACAAACCTGATGAAAAAGCTACCTCTAAAAAGGCAACAGGAACTTCTAGAACTCTTTGCCTGATCTTTTTCACTGCTAATATCTCCCTAAAGATAGCTGATGCGGAGAGTAGAAAGAAGGGAAGATTTCATTTCAGTAGTGGAAAGGTCTTTGAATAAACAAGAAAAAAATGTCTTTTTTGGAGCCCTGCTGATTCAGGCATATGAACAGGATTCCTACCAGTGACATATTTCCTTCTGTATTTCTATGTGCAGTACTTCTCAACAATGGGACCTACTGACTGAAAGCTGACTCTCAGTGTCTTCAGATAAGTCGAAAGGCATCTCTGCCTTGGCTGCACTGTCCATATTGATTACATATGAAAAACCAGTGAAATTATTTTAAATTCCAGTTGTAATTGTGCATATGGAGAGACTAAGTGCAACAGCTGATGGAAAAAAAACCCCACACAAATGCAGTTCTCTGCTGATTCTCTTTACTTCTGCAGGAAAGAACAAAACCCCTCAACACCCCCATCCTCCGATTGGAGCTCAGACTATCTGCCTTGATATGGACACGGTATTGTTGTTTCCCTGATAATCGCACACAGTCTTCTAAATGATGACAGTCTCTTCAGATACTAAAACTAGAACATCCTAAAGCATCTCCTGATCATAGTAATAAGCCCATACAATTTGTCCTTCCTTAAAAATCTGTTGACACAAAGGGGGAAATGCTTAAAAGAGCATGTATTCAGTCTGCTAAGCAAGATGCAATTGGTTTTTCCTGACCAGTTTTTCTGTTGTAAAACTCTGCAAAACCAGAAAATATGGTGTATAAAAATATGTTTCTGGTTTTTATGTACTTAGGAAAATGGATGCAGAAAGAGAGAGAAACTACTTCCTTTGCTATTGTTCATTGGCTGGCTTGTTTCTAGTCATATACCTCTGATCACTCTTCTCAGAATAGCCAGACCCTCTATGAAAATAACAGAAATCATTAGTGCCCCTCCAGTATTTTCCTTTGAACTACTCTGTTACTAAAGACACTAAAGCAATTTAAAAACATTTCTTTGAATTTAGACTCTTTATTCCTTACTTTTCTTTATTAAAGCACTATTGATATTTAATGAGAAAAAGAGGGAAAAATGAAAAAAAAGTATTTATCTATGAAGTTTCAGATCAACATTGGATATTAATCCCCCATCTCTACTACACTGTTATTTGTCAGACTGAGAAGGCTTGCCAAAAGCAAAGGAAATATCACACCCTGGGGCACAAAATCACATACATAGATTTCTGTATAGGACCTTTAAATAAACTCTTTTTAAATAAGCACCTGCCAACATCAGCACAGAGGATCTGTGTTTGCACAGAGGAAAATTCCTCGTCAATTTTTTAAAAAATAATTTCTGTCTCTTCTTATACTCTGTTCACTTATGGGATCCCACATTTACAAAATGCCTCTTAAATGGATAGCAAAAGAGACAATTAAAGGGAATTTTTCTAACATGCTTTTCTTGCCCCTATTGCTTTTCTCTCCTTTTCCCTTCTCGCCTTGGCATAGGTCTAGGATATATAAAAACATGAGTGTACATTTTCCCTATGTTCATCATAACCATAGATTACACACTTACATCATGAACTACAGAAGAATCATTAATGAAACTAAGTGGATCATTTTAATTCCTTTGTAATTAAAACTAATTACAGGTTAACTTTTGTATTATTGAAAACATTTTAGGTTTACTTGGGATTTCTAATCTGCCAAATTTTCATTAAAAATCAATCACTTTCCAGAGAGTAAATCTTAACAATTACCAGGTTAAAGAAAAGGGAATCTGAACAACAGACAATGGTCACAGACATATGAAATATTATAAAAAATTACTTGTAGATACAGAATAATGTTCTCATGGACTCACTGAAGAGACTTTTCTAAATAGCCCTTAGTCAAAATTTAAAAGAATTGTCTTAAAAAAAAAAAAAAACAAACCAAGCAAACAGAAAAAATCCAAACGACAACAAAAATTAGCAAACAACCCCACCCCTCCAATTCTCTGAACTCATGGAACAGATTCCAGGCTAACCCTCGTACAGTTCAAGTAATGCCCCAACGAACATAGGAAGGTAACATTTAATAATTCTGGTATTCCCATTAAAGAGAGAAGTCTGAAAAAGAATAAATCCTAAAATCAAAACTAAAACCAGACAAAACTAGTCTCTTATTCTATCAAAAGCAGCAAAAAGATTATTGTTCTGTTTAAGTTTTCAGGCTTCATGGACTATACTATGTAGAATTAAGGTTTTCCTTGCATGCCAAAACATTCTTTTGAGATTCCAAAGCAGTCAACAGTGCCATCTAATAAACAGCATATTAATTACTCAGATACAATTTATTAAGATAAAATCTTTGCTTTCTAAGACAGTGAAGTGTAATTAAAACTGATTATGAAAATAATTATATTATAAAGGAACTTGTTTTCTTACCCTTAATTACTGTAGAAACAAGTAAATTTAATAAAACTGTGAAATGCACTGATGGCATTACATGAAATCAATTAGTGCTCACAAAGGATACTATTAAACTGTTAGTGTAGCTTTCATTTAGAACTGCAACCTCTGAGGGCTGAGCTCAGTGGCCTAGAAGAACAGATTTGCTACCATGCAAGAGAAAGAAGCCTCAGTTTCCAGACTGAAAAACTTCTCTGGCAGGACTTCAAGTTCTTATTGTACCATGCTGTTATGGGTTTGTGTGGCGTGGTTTTCCTCGGTGGCAGGGGAGGGGGGCTGCAGAGGCGGCCCCTTTAAGAAGCTGCTGGAAGAATTCGCCACCCCAAAATGTCGGACGCGCATGCCAAAATGTCGGACCCGCCTCTAGG
>VYZV01046282.1:0-14229 GCA_013401275.1 Pandion haliaetus | reverse complement strand
AGAAAATCGCGCCACACAAACCCATAACAAAAGGTCACTTGTCAAGATCTAAAAACCCACATAGACATGCTTCTTTATTTACGGGGACATTTACAAGTAATTCATCAGCGATGAGCAGCATTATACCAACATACCTGGCACAATTCATTTTGGTAGAGAAACCTGTGCTTACAGGACTGTATCTGAATTTGAAAGCAACAAACAAGCAATATACATATATTGGTATAAAAGCACTCTGGACCAGACTTTGGGCGTGTTAAAACACATTGGGAGGAATTCCAGTGACAGGTGCACCACAGTCAGTGAGAATTGCTAATTAGAACTTTTCAGGGCAGACAAAAGAATAGGCAAGATATTACATGAAAAGCATATACCAAATATAAATTTAAAAATAAAATATGTGGAAAAAAAGACCAAAAGAGTCAATCTTTTCTTTTACTATATTATGTTAACTACCGCTTGCAATTGTTATACATGTCACTTGCAGGCTTCCAGCTGTTCTGGAATGGGCTTGTTTTTAAAGCACTGACTGAATAGAATAATTGTTTTGTAACGTGGAACAGTATGTTGTGTTAACTTTGCTTCTGCTTTTTAATGTATTTAACTGAATAATCAAATCGTGTTCATGCCTCAAATACCTACAGTGTGTTAGGAAATACACACTTTAGGTATCTAAAGGCTTCATATTCACTTAAGTGATTTGTCTAAGCTCTGTGTTTCCATTGTGCAGGATATATACGCCTATGCCTCTGATAAAGTTAAACCACTCATGATTCAAGACTCATGTGGGTTTTAGCTATTGTTCAACAGTTGGATTTCTAGTAAAAGAAAAATTAGCACTTTATGGTTTTGTATTGTGTTGTTATCTACATTACAATCTCCAACTTCTGCAGTCCACTTTCTTAATTAGTATAGCTATTTCCAGCTGTAAGTTTGGTTTTATGACCCTCTTTGCTGATGTCATCCATAAATTCCCCTTCTCCCTTTTATTGTTGTATAAGCTGGGTGGCCTGAGGCCCTGATTCTCATGTTGGTTTTATTCTGTGAAATAAATCTAATGTCTTCAGGGAAGTTACTCATGATTTAAACCCACAGCAGAGGAAAGCCAAAGCTTCAGGTTATAGCAGTACGATCAAACACAATTGAATTGTGGTGACTTAACAAGCTGCCTCCTGTCAGCTGAGCAGCTACAAGGGTCCATGAGCATGCTTGTAGCCCAATTAATTATGATAGAGTATAACCTAGCATAAATGAATGAATGAGAGTGAAGACAACAGAAAACATCTGAATAAATATCTTTTCTAGGCTATTTAATGCTTGACCATACGGTGCAGCTTTGGTCTGTAACCAAAAGCTGTGGACTGCATTCTGGGAGCCAGGCATTTAAAAGCATGGTGCCCTCACCCCAGTGCTAGGCTTCTCCTTCACTGCTATCCTATAGACCCCCATTTTGCAGCCAGCAGAGGCAAACATTCACTTTTAAGCTGTGATTTATATGACATATATTAGATTATTACTTGTAGATGAGACAAATTGTATCCTAGAGACCATTAACTCTATTAAATATAATTCCACTACTGTCAAAGGAGAGAAAGTTGACCGACTTAAACATAGAGTTATACATTGCCACCAGCTGAATCCAAGCTAAGTGTCATATAGGCAGGCTTTACTTAGCATAGTTACTGGGACTGAAGTACGGTACAGGTTTGCTTTGATCTAACTCTTTTCTAGGCACTTAGGGTGGGATTTGTCTCACCTATTTTTATAGATCTAAATTGTAATCATTTTTGGACTAGCAAAGCCAAGCTAGGCAAGATGTCTGGAGTCCCTTTACAGTCAAAGGAAACAGTCCCTTTTAGAGGTAAATATGTTCCTTTATATATGTACAGGTCCCTGCCTTATAGAACATAAGGCAGAGAAAGCGTACTCCTGAGGTACCTTTTTCTACCTTGACTTAAAATGGTAATCTGGATAATCAGGTCAGATGGAGACATTAGGGAAGATGAATCTCTCAACGTGCAATAACCAAGAAGCAACACGTTCTACTTTCTCTTTGTCCGTTCTTTGCCTTTTCTCCTCTTATACAGATTTTTCTCTCTCCACAAGTAGAATGGAGGACCAGAAATTTTTCTCATCCAATGTCAACATGAGAAAATACATACAGTTAGAAAAGTTTTTTTCAGGTCAGGAAAATTGTAATTGTGGTGATCAGAACATGGTACATAACAATGATCTGGGATGCCCTGCTAAATCCTGTGAGCTGCTTATCCTGCTTAACAAACCTTTCTCCTACATCCAGCTAGAACTTATAGTAAAAGTAATAACAAACTGGTAACAAAGTCAACTGAATAACTAACTATGCAGAGGAAAAAAGACATTGCAAGCAGCAAAAGTCCAAAATCAATAGAAAAAAATAGTGCACAATCCTGCGTCCTTTACATTAATAGTTTGCAAAGAAATCCAAGACCAACGTTAATTTTAAATTAGTGACAACTCTTTAAATTTAAGCTTTATAGACTCATTAAATTGGTAAACAAGAACTGTGTATTGTGAACAGGGTATTTGAATTGTAACCTGACTTTTTAGTTTGCTCCATCACGAATAGCTTTAGACACAGCAGTAAAATGTATCATAATTTAATCTTTTCTCCATCTTAGTTGTCTCCTTTCAGTAATCTAGAAAAATTGCTTTTTTAGAGGGAGTAGTACAGGGTAAACCCACAAATTTCCATTCCCCAGTTTTGCTTTGTGCTCATATTCAGGAGGAAATGCAGATTATAGAAATCCTTACCTAAAATATACTGTGCAGCTCTCTTCACCTGCCAGTGCAGAAATGATATTCTAGGGTTTTGTGCTGTCTAATTTATGACTTGAAAACATTTGAATAAACTCTGAAGAAAAACACGTGAATCTCACGGTGACAAAAACTATAATTAAAAATAAAACATTTTTTTTTCAGTGTTTGTTTTGTTTTAAACAAAGAGTTAAAGTAATGTTGTATTTGTGTGTATTTGCATTTTACATGTGTTTGTAAAGCACATGAGAAAAATGCAACCTTCTTGTTGATAGAGTTTGATAGGATATTACTACAATACTCGGGATATGAATAGTAGTAAAGGATTATCAGCAAACATCAGTCTAGCAGAAGTGGTCTTGACTTAAATGACATGCAAAGCTCTGAAGGAGACTGAATATAGAAGGCAATCATTAAAGATGAGAAACTCTTTAATGGAGATGCTCATAGAAGAAGTTTCCTCATATACCTTCTAACTTTCTGTTTTAAAATATTCATCATAAAGCTTTGTCTCTCCATAAAATGTCACTGTTGCATTGTTCTCTTTTTGGTAATAGTTAAGAATGAAAACGTGATGAAAGAGACCATAAACACTTGTGAAGAACTATGGCTCCTGCAGTGTACGTGCGTGTACATAATTCCTTTTAGAAAGACCATTCAGAGCTTTATACTCTGTCTTACACAGTTAAAACTTTGTTTAAATTTTGTATTTTCAATGACTTTTACATTTTTAGGGTGCTTCTTTCAGATAATAGCCACCCCTTGACTCAGGGATTTCGCGGTTGCACATACCAATGAACTACACCTTCAAGTTGGTAGTTCAGCTCAGATACGTATTTCTTTCTGCCTTGCTGCATATCACACTGGGTTGTAGGCTTGAATTGCAGTTGCCTAGAGTTAGACTAGGTCAAGGAGTATATTTGGGACTGCTATGATTGAATGTGTTTCTTAAGCAGCTCTTTAGCCATGCAGGAGTGCCTATTCCAGCAGATGTTATGGTGCTCTTTCACTCCAGGAACATCCCAGGGATGAGCTTATACTAATATTCTCCTCTTTCTCTGCAGAAAGCTAGCAACCTACTGCTGGCCTACATTCACAGAAGTTTACTGTTCCCACTGTTCCTGTCACCTAGTTAACAGGTGTAGGCAAAACTCCCCAAATAGCTATTCCTCTCCTCTTTCTACATAGCAGCTAGACAGAGAAAAAATTCTGCCTAGGGAAGATCTGAATAACCTGTACAAAATATCTTACTTGAAACAGTCTACATTTGTGTTTTCTTTACTAGACTTTTTTTTCTTATTTGAAAGTAGTAAAGGATAATCATGTGTGCTCTGAATCGTTGCTATTGTTTGGGTTCATTTATTGCAGTGTACAAGTCTTACAAGTATTTGTTGTCGTGGTTAATTTCCAGGTATGTTGGCAAAAGCCAGGCATCCTGCCCATAAAGAGGTAAAATATTCCAAAGTGCCCAATGAACTCTGGAAAGTTATGGTGCACTTTTTGTGGTGCTGTGCACCCTAACCTTTCTGCTGAGTGGTGTGCAATGGAGGATCTGCCAATTTATTCTTCTCAGCTTTCCTGCCTACTCACATAAATAATACATGTGAGGAGAGGAAGAAGGCTCAACTCTCTCAAGATCTACAGAGGAGAAGGTGTGCCTGTCTCAGAAAAGGATTCAGGAGTGCAGTATTTGAAAAGTGATTACAGACTCCTCAAAAGAAAAAAATAAATAATAAAAAGGACCCTGATATTACTTTTGACTAAGGCTATATCACTTAGAAGAACTCCTACACAGATGAAGGGAGAGGAAGGAGAAGCAATCATTTCTCTTTATTTTACTGCTTTAACCCTGACACCGTCTTTTCTATTTTATACCATAAAGGCCTGAATTCCCTGCAAACTTTGCCTGCTATCTTCCGTAAAAGTATAAAAGTAGAATATTTTAACTCATTTCTCTAGGTTAAGCTTTTCTCACAAAGGAGAAAACATGATAGTAAATGGAAACAAAAATATTCAAGAAATAATAAACTTTGAACTCAAATTTTAATTTTCATATAAAGAAATATTCAAGACTAAAGTAGCAGGTAACAGCACTAAACAGAGCCAAGAATTTCAGGTTAAGATGTCTAACTGTGAGATGCACTCCCTCCCTTGTAGGTTTTAGTTATTTAAAACACACATACCCACCCACAGACACAGAGCTACACACAGCTGCAGTAGATGGAGTCTAAGAACTTCAAGGAAAGTATAAGTCAAACTCATGAACCCAGTTCACATTTGGAAAATAGTTGACAGTGTTAAGTTTGGAACTGAAATCACAATTTAAAACCTCCCAGATTCAATGGGGGTTCAAAATTCAGATTTTTTTCCCCTGGTCATGGAAGGCATTTGAAAGACTTGAACAGACATTTAATATTTTACTGACAAGAAACAATATGCCTCCCAGAGATCAGAATTATCTAAAGTTTATGATTTTTATTTATGTTAATTTCTAGCTGCAACTCATCCCAGGTCTTTAAACTTTTGGCTGAGAATTTCCCTCCATTTTTCTTCAGAGTTTTTAATCACTGGGTTCCTGTACCAACAAAAATACACTCTGCTGGTGAATCTAACTGCTCAGCAATTCTCTTTCATGTCTTCTCTCTTAGTTTATGTCTAAATGTTTTGCCACAAATTGCCCAAAAGGTAGGGTTTTTTTTTTTTTTTGCCTACATTTAATGAACAAACAGAGAATAGATGAAAGAGTAAGTCATATACTCCTAGACATGTAAAACAATAGTATGAAGGCTTTGAATCATAACCATATGTTCTGGCCAGAGCTATGCCAATGCATGTCAGCCAGTGATACAATGCTTTGCTTTCACCAGAATCCATAGCAGAATTCCTCAAAATTGCTCTTAGGGAGCATAAATGGGATATTATTTAATGCATTGCATAAGGTACTACTCAAAGTGGCTTGGTCCGTCAAGACCCTTACATTCAACAAGCACCTTCCAGCAACTGCACACTGATTATGCTTGACGTTTACTCATGGTGGGAAGGTTGCAACTTTATCTCTGTTTGAGGTAAGAAGTATATTTTAGACTATTTAGGCTGGATATTAAACCCTAGGTTTGTTTTCTTAGGCCTGTGCTACCATTAGAGGTAGCATAAGTGGGTGACTTGGAGCTTACCAACTTAATTTGAATATGTTAGTCCCAGAGTTTAAGGGGTACTATTCATTTGACTATTCTCACTTTTCTTTAAACTATCCCACTTAGAGAAAGGCTGGGAAATCCCTCAGATCCCAGGATGTCAAACTACATATATGAAATACTTGTTACACAAAAAATAAATTAGAGTTCAAAACCAAATAGGATGTTATTCCACAAATATTATTTAAACAGGGAAACCAAATCAGTAGGCTGTATTAAGAACACAATGAATTACAATTTCAGCCTACTACCATGAAGTGATAGGAATGCTGAATACAATTAGTAACGTTGATCCTCCCTCAAAGTCCCCATCTGACAAAGCAGCACCCAGTTGCAAGTTAAAGAGCTAAGCTTTCACCTTGTACTCCTCTTTTTCCTTTTGAAAAACAAAGCTCCCTTCTTGCAACAGCTGTGCGAGAAAATCCTTGTGAATGACTGAACCCAATCACTGCCCCTTAACAGCAACCAGTTGCTGAGTGGAATTGGCCCTAAATTGCGCTGCTTGAATGGAGAGACCAAGCCGGGAATGAAGCTACGGACATAAAATGGCCATGACAGCTGACTGGTCAGGTGAGAGCCTGGGGCTCTGACCCTGGGTCACATATGCAATGTTAACATAGCTTTAGCAGACTTGAGAAGAGAAAGGCAAGGTTTTTACATTTTGCAATGGGTGTTTATTATTAGATGTTTCAAATCTACATGAAACACATAGTTGCTTATTGTTTTCAGAAACATGGATTTTAGCTGAGATACCTCTAATCACCAGCATGTCTGAATAGTCTGAAAAAGACTCCTAACTGTCCCCTGGGAGATTATATTTTGTAAAGATATCCTTCTCCCAGAGTTCTAGTCACCCACAGTTCACCCCAAAATCCAGGAAAAGGAAGTAAAGAAATTCAAACTTCTTCAAATCTGGACCTTTGCAATGCACTAAATGACTGAGAACAACCCAAGCAATGCTTTGTTTTATCTATGGTCTGACATGTAGTTCTTACAGACAGGCTCAAAAAAGCAAAATAAAAGAGAAGAAGAAAGGAGATATTACAGAAATTACTATGTCAGCAGAGGTATTTTAATACTATTCTGTGTAGCTGCTTATAAGCTCAAGTATTTTTCATTAAAGAATAGGATTCAGGTTTAGTGCACTGAGAAATACATTCTTCTTTAAGGTGTAGTAATGCTGGATATTATTAGCAAAGAACCAATACTGACTTTCATTCCTGACTTCAGGTAACTTTTACTGACATTGCTCTCCTTTATTGCTTTGGCAGTACCCCTTTATATACTGTTGTCATTTTGAACGTCTTCCATAAGCAGTAGTATTAGTGTCACCTAGCTGAATTGTTTAAAAGGCATGCAAGTGCATGAGCAAACCCCAAGCATACCTTAGGTGGAGATTGCTGTTTGTGATGACTCTATAGTTATGTTTTGAGCAAATTCATCAAAAGAGAAAATTTATTTTTTTAATTAAATACTGAAGACAGTGGGAAAATCATAAGGTCCTTTGAATCTTAGATATCATGTTAAGACAGAGCTTTAGCAATACAAAAATCAAAATGTTTTGATACAAGGTTTTATAGCCTTTACCTAATTTTAAAATACAGTTTTGTCTTTAAGGAATTGAATACTGAATGGTACTTACGAAGTTCTGTTCATGGGTCCAGGCAATGAAATAATAAGGAAACATATTTCTTCATTGTAACCTCATTCTTTATATCAGTACAAATTCGAAAGCATATGATGCCAAAGAAGGTAGTTTTGTTATGTGGCTTGAAGTCATGAAGATTGTCTGAGTAGCACAGAAAGGAAATTCATCAACAGATATGACCCCCTTATCTTGTAGCTTTGCATGGACTCCTGGACACTTTGTCTTGAAACATTTGCTGAAAAAAGCTAGTTAAAGGTTC
Organism: Pandion haliaetus; assembly: GCA_013401275.1. Classification (NCBI taxonomy): domain Eukaryota; kingdom Metazoa; phylum Chordata; class Aves; order Accipitriformes; family Pandionidae; genus Pandion; species Pandion haliaetus. The sequence goes on along the minus strand of VYZV01046282.1, from coordinate 6,335 downwards.
AAATATAAAATGTTGTAACACAAACTGTAATTCAGCTGTGGGATATTGCCGTGCGATATTGTCCTCCAGGACAAATTTACATAGGCTTAAAAGGCAAATGTAGAAATTAATGGAAAAATGCAAAGGCATGACAAGTACCTGAGGACTTCCATGAGCAGCAGTCAGTGGGGGACTAGGAGGGAATTCTGAAGAAACACCAAAGGACACGTGTCTTATCCCTATTGCAAATTCAGAGTGTTTAGTGCTGGCTCTCATCAGTATTGCTTGTTTCCATTAAATTACCCTATCCTTATCAAAAACCTCAGAGCCTTTTCAAAGATCTTTCTAAAGGGATAAAAGAAGAACAGGAATGACTCAAATGGTTACAGAAGACCATGTAATCATTTACAGGTGTTACAGAAGACTATCAGATGTGGAGGGTCTAATTTAAAAAGATGAAGGGAGAAGTGCAGAAGAGATTGAGGTGGAACTGGATTAGAGGCTGCAACCTTGTGCGCTTGATACCTGTGTGGCCCTGGGCTCGCTCTCAACCCAAACATGGTACAAACCAGGAGCTGATAACTACACCATGGACATGCCCCTTTTTTTATGAAGGGTTTCTGAGGCATGTCCTCAGGGCCAATTCAGCAGGTGGTCTGGCCCATGGGGCACCTCGGTCTCCCTCTGTCTGGCAAGAGGCATCCTTTCATAGATGGTTGAGGTTGGAAGGGACCTCTGGAGGTCATCTGCTGCAAAGGGAGCCAGCTGAGAGTCTGAAATGGCATGATCCAGTTTCACTAAAGTGGACACACTCTGTCACCTTTCTCCTTTTCAAGGACAGCTGTTGCTCCTCTCCCCCTCTTCTTTTATGCTTCCTAGGTTCATTTTTTTGGTATGTTTTTCCTCTTAATTTGAATGCAAGCATTTTTTTTTAACTTATAAATCTTTTGTGCAATAAAATCACTAAGCCATGATCCTAAATGTTTTACCTCAGTTGTAGTGGCTTATTTTATTCTAATACATGACTAAATAATTCCCTTGAATATTTACACAAGAGAGGGGAGTTTACAGATATCTATGAAGCTGTTATCCTCCAGGCAACTGTGTTTGGTTTTTTTTTTCCCCTTTAAGTATTTAATGACTTGTAAGATCATTGGCCAGTGAGAGATTCTCCCTCTCTCTCATCTTTGTGACCCATTCAGTTACCCTCAGCTGTAAGTAGACAAGGGGAAAAAAAAAATCTTAATTTTACTCTGCTGGGAGGCCATGGAAGTGATGTTTCCTCAGGGGCAAGAAGTGTACCAGTCACACTCTATCTCTGGAAAGCAGGTGTTGCTGAGCTGTTGCAAAGATGCAGTCTGGCTCCTACCAAAAGCTCAGAATTCCTGTCAGTATCCACTGCTTTGGACAGGTTTGGGGGTTTTTTTGTTGTTTTTTTTTTTTTAATGTAAGAATACAAACAAGTCCTTAAAGTATTATGCACATAATAAATATTTCAAAAGTTAACTATGTGGAGGTTGTGATAAAGATGCAGGGATTTCAATGTTTTATTAATATAGATGTTGGTTTGCTGATTGGCATAGTGTTTTCTGTGTTGCAGTTTAAGTATTTCTCTGTAGGGGTCTGTCAAAGAGGAGGATGGGGATAGTTCAAGATAGTCACCTGTCAGTGAACACTTGCGATTCCTTTATGCACAGGACATGACACAACTAGTAACTGAGGCTTTGGTCTGTTCACTGCTGAGATGAGCAAAGTACTTTGAAGAGAAGGCCTAAAGGTCTCTAGAGCTGTTAAGAAACACCCCTGCCAGGTTTCCAAGGAACTTTTCAGGTGGAGAGGGTAAAAATCAGCCTCACTTGTGTCTTAGCCACAAAATCCCTTTGGAGACACTTAAATATGTTGAAGCTGTCATCAGGTGGCAGTACTGCAAGTAATACATCTCTCTCTTTTTAAAAAAAAATATGTATAAAAAAATATGTTTCTCTGTAAAAGTTTGCTGCACGTCCTGATTCGGGTGATTGCAATAACTGTTTCCCTGGCTCTCAGCACCAGAAGGGAGAAACTCAGGTGGCTGGTAAGCCCAAACCAGTTATGATAGTAAGTTGTACAGGTTATACATACAAACTGGGGCATGAGAGGCTGGAGAGCAGCCCCACAGAAAGAGATCTGGGGGTTTGGGTTGATGACAAGCTGAATATGAGTCAATGGTGTGCCCTGGCAGCAAATAGGGCCAACGGTGTGCTCGGATGCATCAAGCGCAGCATAGCTAGCCAGTTGAGAGAGGTGACTGTTACACTCCACACTGCACTGGTGCAGCTCCACCTCGAGCACCTGATGCAGTTTTGGGCACCTCAGTATAAGGACATCAAATTATCAGACTGTGTCCAGAGGAGGGCAAGACTTATGAGGAGCAGCTGAGGTCACTTGGATTGTTCAGCTTGGAGAAGAGGAGGCTGAGGGGTGCCCTCTTCATAGTCTACACCTTCCTCAAGGGGGGCAGCAGGGGGGAGGTTCTGATCTCCTCTCCCTGGTGACCAGCGATAGGACATGAGGAAATGGTATGAAGCTGTGTCAGGGGAGTTCAGATTGGACATTAGGGAAAGGTTCTTCACTGAGAGGGCGGTTGGTCACTGGAACAGGCTACCCACAGAAGTGGTCATGGCACCAAGGCTGTCAGAGTTCAAGGAGAGTCTGGACAACACTCTTAGTTATATGGTTTAGTTTTAGATAGTCCTGTGAGGAGCAGGGTAATGGACTTGGTGAGACCTATGGGTCCTTTCCAGCTTGAGGTATTCTATGATTCTACAATTCTATCTTCTAGGTGAGTGCCAGCAGGCTCCGTCTAGGGAATGCAGGCAGAGATGAGGAAGGAGAGAAAGGGAGGTGCACAGGTGACCTCCCCTGAGAAAATGCAGCAAAGGTGAAAAAGACAAATTTCAACCTGGGCGCTTGGTACGGGTCTTACTAAAAGTGTGTCAACCCTGAATTGCTAAGTAGTTAATGCTCCTATGAAATATTAGCTTATTTTGCTGTGGGAATAAAGTTATGATAATTCACTGAGATAAAATTAGGGACTTAGTATTGAAATTTGGTTTTAAATCAAATACCCACCTTTCCTTTAACTCAGCTGTACCTGAGCTGATTGAAAACCAAATGTGTCCCCTCCAAAGCCAGCCACGTTATTCCTTGGTATGATGATGCATAAAAAATTCATTTGCCTTAAGATTGACAGCCCAGCCAGCCATCTAACCTCAGGACAGACCATTGAGTTTTTTCACTGTTATTTAATATCTATCTAAACTTTGGATTTAAAAGCGTATTTTAAAAAGATACAGCATCTTGGCTGAAATGTCCTAAGAATGTTTTAAATGGCCATATTTACTCAAATAATCAATAGGGCAACTTTAACTTCCCCTTTTAGAGTGGCTGGCATTGTAATGCCATGTATAGAATTCCTCCAAGAGTAACACATAAAGTTATTTCAAATAAAAATAAAACATAGTTTAAAAAGTAGTTTTAATTATTTATTGATATAATTAAGCTCTATTAATGCCCTTTATTATCCATATTAAAAATTCACAAGGATTTTCATCCCTTTCATCTTTATTAGATGTGTCATAACTTGTTATGTATTTTCATGAACTATTGATGAATATGAAATGCTCAAAAGCAATTTTTTCCTTTTAGTTATAATGACTATATGGGGAGTATATTAATATTTGAACAAGCAGTTATATTTGCTAGTTAGTATCATTTCTACTACTTTTCCTTAGCATGCAGTACAAGGCAACATCCTGAATACATAAAACCTGCAACTTGTAGCTGAAAAAAAAAAAATTTCAGGTAGTATATACCATAATTACCTATGCCTCCTTATCTCATAAAAATAATAGTATTTTGATAACATAAAGTGTGCAGAAAACATTGAACACATTGGTAAACATTATGATTAAATAGGCAGCAGCTTCAGTGTTAAAGACAAGTTCACAGAGAAGTTGGATTTTTGTATGAAAAAACTTAGAGGCCTTCTCTCCTAAATTTCAGTATTTACTCTTTTAGCTTAAACTCATCTTTTGGAGAGTTAGTTACTTACTTGCAATACAAAGATGACCGCATAAAAATAAAGTAGGATACATCCATACTTAAAGACTGGTGGGAGGAATTTGGAATATAGGCCAACCTGGGTAAAGTTAATAATTTTAATTTCTATTAATTTATGGTTTTTACTTCTAGTTCTTTATCTCTTCTTATTTTATAACCTGGATATTGACAAAGTGGTTTTAGGCCATAGACATCTTCTGATACATTTGACCTCCAGTTTTTCAAGAGCTCTAAAACATTTATGCTACTTTATGAGGACCAGGGCTTTTCATTTAAAACCAGTAGGACTTGCATTCCTAAATCACCTAGCTGCTTTGGGAAAACCCATCCTTTAACTAGCTAAATGAAGAGTGTGAATGTAGACTATTCTCAAGTGTTAGTATTTCTGCCTAGAAACTAAAAAAAAAATTAGTCAGTGTTTAGAAAGTGGAAGTAATTATGCTTCATTAACACCAAGGCAGTTTGTTTTTTAAGTTACAAGGGTTTTAAGCAACTAAGAGAAAAGAATACAATAAAACTATAATTGGAGCCCTTGGACAACAATATTCTTCACTACTCAACACAAATTTATTTGCAGATCAGTTGCCTCATTTAGGGGCAGACTGTGAATTGTGTTATGCATTTACATATATGAAACATAGGAGTAGTCACTGCTCATGTGTAGAAGCACTAAGAAGTTGCCTAACCACCTGCAGTACTAAACATCTCTTTTAAGGGGCCATTTTATTTCTTTGCCTCTAGATGTGTTGCAAAATTCAAAAGCAATATCCTCACATTTATGTCATTAAAATCTACATTCATAATTTATTCATTAAACATGGTAATGAAAAGCAGCAATGCAGAAGCTTTGAAGTTAGTTTTATAAAAGCTCATACTGATTGGAATTTAAATAATTTTAACAATGCAGCTGAACCAGAGAATTAACCAGTGCCAGTATCAGTCGCCCCTATACACAAGAAGAAATGGACATGAAAGTCAGCTTGTTTAGTAACAGAGGATGAAGTGGTGCCATCACAAGAACAGGAGGAAGAGGCAGAACAAGAGGTTCTCAATCCCTATCCCTGAGTGAGCTGTGGGATATGCAATAAGATTTCAGCCGTCATCCAGGTGAGCACATTACCACCTGGCTACTCCGATGCTGGGATAACAGTGCTAGTAGCCTGGAATTAGAGGGTAGGGGAGCCAACCAGCTGGGATCACTTTCTAGGGAAAGTGGCATTGACAAGGTGACTGGAAAAGGGACACAAGTCTTCAGCCTCTGGAGGCAAATCCTGTCAAGCTTGAAGAAAAGGTACCCCTTTGAGGAATACGTTATATGTCACCCAGGAAAGTGGACCACCATGGAGAGAGGTATCCAGTACCTGAGGGTATTAGCCATGCTAGAGATGATTTATTATAACCCAGACAACACACAGTTACCCACAGATCCAGACAAAGTCCAACACATGCAGCCCATGTCATGGAAATTTGTACAGAGTGCACCATCATCATATGCCAACACATTGGCTGTACAGGCCTGGAAAGACAAAAAGGCACCGACGGTGGATGAAATGGCTCACCAACTCTGGCAATACGCAGAAAATCTCTCTTCCTCCCTATGGGCCCCCATCTCAGCTGTGGAAAAACTGTCCGATAAGTGTGAAAATCTATTTGAAAAACTGTTCCAGATGTAGCAACTCAAAGAGGATAGGTGCTACTCTCCACCTGTATGGACCCGTATCTCAGCTATTAAGTGTTATGCTGTTCAAGAGAGAGGATATAGAGGGTACACACCACGGCGTACCCTCTGGTTTTACCTGCAGGACCACAGAGAGGACATGAGGAAGTGGGATGGAAAATCTACCTCGACCCTAGAGGCACGGGTACGTGCATTGTAAGGAAACACCATCAGAAATGTGCATTCTTCCAGGAAAATTGTTGCTCTAGTCTCCAGTGGGCAGTTCCCCAGAATGGAAGGGCTGATCTTATTTCTGATCCTATGGAAAGGAATTCTAATCCATTTTTACAAGAAGTGAGTAGACAATCCTATGACCAGTACTAGAGGGGCCCTGCCTCCAGCCAGGTGGAGGAGAGGGACAACCAAGTTTACTGGACTGTGTGGATTCGATGGCCTGGCACGTCAGACCCACAGGAGTACAAGGCTCTAGTAGACACTGGTGCACAGTGTACCACAATGCCATCAAGCTACGAAGGGGCAGAACCCATCTGTATTTCTGGCTTGACAGGGTGTCCTGGTTTCAGCTGAGATAGAGTTA
>VYZV01046269.1:0-13722 GCA_013401275.1 Pandion haliaetus | reverse complement strand
TGCTTAGTATATAAACTGGGGGGAGCTGGCCGAGGTGGGGGGGCAGATTCCTGCTCAGGAACTAACTGGATGTTGGTCCATGAGTGGTGAGCAATTGCATTGTGCATCACTTGTTTTGTATATTCCAATCTTTTACTATTATTGTATTATTATCATTATCATTATCAGTGTCATTATCATTATTGTTATCTTTATCATTATTATTTTCTTCCTTTCTGTCCTATTAAACAGTCTTTATCTCAACCTACAAGTTTTACTTTTTTTTTCGATTCTCTCCCCCCATCCCACTGTGGGGGTGGGGAGGAGTGAACGAGCAGCTGCATGGTGCTTAGTTGCTGGCTGGGATTAAACCACTGCTGTCTATTTTGGCACCCAATGTGGAGCTCAGTGAGTTGAGATAATGACAAATCTGACTAGAATGCGTTAGAACAAATTTGTTATAAGCATTCATTATATTGGTTCAATAGTAGCTGGTCACAATGTTGATTTATTTGCTCTCAAAGTTGGTGTGCTTGTTCTTAAAGTTGCATTTTGTAATACCTTACTTGCAGTATATGCTCCCTGTTGTGCTGTTTATCATGTACTTTGTGACACTGGCTTATGATACAATAGAACTGCTGGTTGTGAAACTGATCTGGTGTTTGTACTCGGCATTGCTGTCACCCCTGTACTTCAGGATCTATCTATCAGAAACTATTAATAATTACACCATTTACCTTTTCTCCTTTAAGAGCCAATCCATGGCGGAGACACCTTCCTTCTTCACCTTCCCTTTCTCCTCCAGGCAAATTACAATAGTTCTTGAGAATTTTTAATATCCTTGGGATGTTCAAACCAGTGTGTTCCTCGTGCTGTATCTCCTGAATGTGTTCCAGGTCTTGTTTAAGGTTAAACAACTGTTTGAGAATATTATCCAGAGATCTGCCCTGAGGCTGGATAATCATGGATGGCATGGCATGTGGGAGAATACGGGCAGGTATCTAGAGAACTTCTCACCTTCAATGGTTTGGAGTTTCAATCCCAAACAGCTACAGGACTCTGGTAAAGTAATAGACTTTTTGAAAGGAAAATGCTGTGGCTATTCCAAAAAGGCACAACTTACCACAATGTGCTGGGCCTTGGCCAGTATCTGCCAAACACTGCTGAACATTATGCAGCACCCTCAGGGGGAAGGGAGAGAAAACAGACTGACAGGCATTACAGCTACTCCAATCCTGGTAACAGGCACTGCGGCTACTCCAACCCTAGTAACAGGCACTGCAGCTGAACCAGATAACCAACCTGTGCCAGTATCAGTTGCTCCTATACAGAAGAATAGCAGTTTGCTTAGTTAAGGGATGAAGATGAAACAGAGTCACCATGAGAACAGGAGGAAGAGGCGGAACCAGAGGCAATCACCCAATCCCTATCCCTGAGTAAGCTGTAGGATATGTGAAAAGATTTCAGCCGTCATCCAGATGAGCACATTATCACCTGTCTGTTCCGATGCTGGGACAATGGGACTAGTATCCTGGAATTAGAGGGTAGGGAAGCCAAGCAGCTGGGATCACTTTCTAGGGAAGGTGGCATTGACAAGGCAATTGGAAAAGGGACACATGCCTTCAGACTCTGGAGGCAACTCCTGTGAAGCATGAAGGAAAGGTCCCCCTTCAAGGAAGATGTTACATGTCAACCAGGCAAGTGTACCACCATGGAGAGAGATATCCAGTACCTGAGGGAATTAGCCGTGTTAGCGATGATTTATGATAACCCAGACAATGCACAATTACCCAGAGATCCAGACGAAGTCCAATGCACATGACCCATGTGGTGGAAGTTTGTATGGAGCACACCATCGTCTTATGCCAACCCACTGGCAATACTGACCTGGAAAGGTGAAGTGGCACCAACGGTGGATGAAATGGCTCATCAACTCTGGCAATACAAAGAAAATCTCTCTTCCTCCCTACAAGCCTGTATTTCATATGTGGAGAAGGTGTCCTGGGATTTCCAGCAATTCAAAGGGGGTATGTCCTACTCCCCACCTGTACAGACCAGTGTCTCAGCTATTAGGAGTGAGTGTTCCTCTGCCCAAGAGAGAGAATATAGAAGGTACACACCACGGCGTACCCTGTGGTTTTACCTGCATGACCACAGAGAGGACATGAGGAAGCTGGATAGAAAACCTACCTCGACCCTAGATGCATGGGTACATGAGTTGCAGGGAAAAACAACCACAAAAGGGGATTCTTCCATGAAAAATGCCGCTCCAGTTTCCAGACAGAGTAGAAGGGCTGATCTCACTTCTGAGCCTCTTGATGGGACTTCGAAGTCATTTTTACAAGAAGCGAGTGGAGAGCAATTGCATTGTGCATCACTTGTTTTGTATATTCTGATTCTTTTATTATTATTATTGTTCTGTTATTATTATTTATTATTATTATCTTATTTTCTGTCTTATTAAACTGTCTTTATCTTAACCCACAAGTTTTACTTTTTTTTCCAATTGTGTCCCCCATCCCACTGGGTGGTGGGGGAGTGAGCAAGTGTCTGCGTGGTGCTTAGTTGCTGACTGGGGTTAAACCACGGCAGGTACACACAGACTTTGCTGAGGAAGGGTTCTCATCCTTTTCAGAAAACCCTTGTGTTCTGTTTTAATTTGGGGAGGCATGTAACTGTGGTACAGAAGATGAAGCCAATTCACTTTTCAGTGAAATGGGTTCAGATTAATTATTTTTTTTTTTTACTTCCTACTGTAAAAGCAGATAACGCATTTTGTTGGTTTACCCTCCATATGTTTACTTAAGTATTTCGGGTTTTTTCTTCAGATATTACAGAATGGACTAGAATTTTTCAGCAGATAGGAGTGTCCTTTCTGACTCCAGTGTCTTTAGCAGACACTGTCTGCTAACACAATCTGAAAAGAAACAGAAATGTTAAGTAAAAAAATGTTTTGTTTTATATTCGTCTCAGTATGATTATTACCTCAGTGAACACTGATGTTTTCAAGAAAATGGACACCTGAACTGCCCAGAAAGGACTTCCATTGGTTATTTTTTAATAGAATTGGAAGAGAATAAAAATGAGACACCAATGCTTTTTTGAAGGGCATTTTATCAGATGATCCTGCAAACTGGGTAATTGGAGGGACTTTCTGGTGATAGTTACAAAATTTTTAAATTGAAATTGAAACAAAATTGTTTCACATTTTTAAAAACTTCTTTCTCATTTTGTTCTTGTCAACTTCTTCACTTACTGTGGTATGTTCTTTTGATGTACCATCAGTTTCCTAGCTTCTTCAATGTGACATCTGTGTATATGGTCAAGGCAGTGCACAAAAAATGAGTACACAATGGGGTTCTGCCTCACCAAGCCCCTGAGGTTTTCTTCCTTTAGACTCTTGAACCCAGGGGCTGCAGCAGTGGCGTGACAGTAGAGGAAGAAAAGGAAGGAGAGGGAGGCTTTTGGCAGGCCACGCTCTTGAATAAATATAGTTTATTAGGTTCTTAGTGGCAACAATCCACTCCTGCCTGTGCATGATGATATTCTTCTCCATAGTTAATAAATATTAAAGTGCCATCTCCTACCCCCCCACCTTTTGTCATCTTTGGTTAGAAAAACACTAACTCAGTAAGAACTACCTGATAGCGCAAGGAGGCAGAGCCCTGGATGTCATGTTGTATCTCCAGCATGAAATGAGTAACACAGCACGAGGCCTACAAGCTCTGTAAAGCCAGAAAGGCCTAGGCTATCTGGAAGTGATCTATCACAATGAGGAGGGAAGATGTTTTTCTCATGTTACAGAAAGTCACAAGGTTCATATTTCAGCATCAGACATGTAACATTTTATACATGCATTATCTCATCTGTTTATTTAGTCATTAATGTAGTCTGCGTTTGTTTTTACTGATGTTTTGTGGTGACAGTACATTCCCTGAATTTCAGAAAATATTACTTGTAATAAATACAACAGTATGCTTATGATATCTAGAAGGTAAGTGATTGACAAGCAGACCTGGAATGATGAGGACTCCATTTCCAAAAGAATGCCTTATTCTGACCTTCTGGAGCTTGTGTGTCATCTTCACTATCTTCCCTGTATCCAGAAGGCAAGTATATTTTTCAGTAAGCGAATAGAGAATGGTGCAAAGATAAAGTAAATTGTATATATTCTTCTTACATTTGCTTACACTTCTTTTACTCTACCCTGAGATTTGATTTATAGAACATTAATTTTGGAAGAAAAACAATTTTCTGTAAGATATATGGAAAATTTTTCTCTACTGGAAATGAAGCAACAGCAGAAAGCCATATATTCTAGTGTATATGTACATGTACATAAAAGTTTGGGAATCTGTCACATGAAGCTCAAGCAGCAGATACAAACTCTGTGTCTTTAGATCTAGAATTTCTGTCTTTGGTTTTCCATTGCTGACAATCCATGAAGAATTGTTACACTACAGCAGCAAAGTATAAACATGGTCCAGTTGTTTCCTCCTACCCATTCGTAGAGTTACCTGAATGCTCATCTTGTTCTTGAACTTGCACATTGTCCTACTTGAAAGATGGAGTGAAGACTGAGTGAATGAGGTGGAGTCTTACTGAGTGAATGATACTTTGTTGAAATACTGCTTATCTACAAAGTCCTGTTGCCCTGACAAGAGGCAGTGATTTTTACCACCATTCCAAGCTATGACATGAAACACAATTTGATCACTACATTCCTATGAAGATACTTAATTTTTCCTACTAGATAGAACTGCGACCACCTAAACCAGTTGTTGATATTTTTACTTCCTTCAGTTTTAAGAAGACTTAACCCAATCTTTGAAATTCTTTTCTGATTCTGGTATGACTTACTGTGTGAAAAGTTTTCCATCCACACAGAAGAAGGTTCAGTTTGTTCACTGAAAAAGTTGCCTGGAATGAGTGCAGTGCTTTACTGGGGTGGTAGACTCCTGTGTCCACACGCTATTGCTGATTTCAAGTGAATGCCATAGAAACAGAGCTCTAACTGGACTGCAAGATCAGGACTTGTTACTTCTGTGCATTTTTTTTCTTTTCCCAATATTTTTTTAATATATGTGACAGATTACATTGATCTTTTAGCACTGATCAATGTCTGTCATCTATCAACTGGAAGAGCAAAGCAGTTAAATCTCCTACCTTGTTCTGTGAGGTAATATGGTTGATATGCATCAATGGATGTATTATGTGGTCCTTCCCACACCTGTGGATATCTTATTACTTCTTTAATTGTATTCCATGCAATGGGAAATAGATAACTGAGTTCAATAGTGTGCCAGATTGGGCAGAATCATGAATTGCATGCTGATGGCCACCCACTGTATAATTTATGGACACAAATTCATCTGTGAAATACTAGATGCATATTAATAACAAGACTATTTTAAAACTAGAACATCAATGGTATTCAACTTTAGAATGCAGGAAATTCCTTACAATGAGATAGTCACTGCGGAAAGATTCAGATTCTTATATTTAACATTCTTCCATTGCTGTTCAGCAATCAAAAACACTAGAATGCAACTCCAAATGAACCTTTCTCTCTTTCTTTTTCTTTCTTTCTTTCTTTCTTTCTTTCTTCTTTAGTAACATTCTCTCTGATGTCCATGGAACTGTGTACTCTGTTGGAGGCAAAACAGCTGCTGGCTGGAGTTTTGTTTGAATAGGTATGAAGTGTCTGTATCTGTTGGTGAACAGAGAAAGATCTACTCAGTTCTATCAAGCAGCAGAGATTATAATGAATTAACAAGGTAGGAATCATTCCATAATAATATTATTTAATTCTATCTTTATAATTATCTGACTTACCTTTTTTTTGGTGAATAAAGCCTGATTACTGAGCAGGAAATGAAAAATTCTGACATATTGAATCTTTTTAAAGGATAATAAAAGCTATTCTTCCTTAGGTGAGTTCTTAATTTTCAAAATCTAGACAGGGCAAGGATTCTATAGAAGAGTTATCCACTGTTTGACTTAAATAAAAGTTGTAAAAATAACTTATTAATTCCAACACATAGTTTAGATAGCTTGGTTGGGGTTTTATGTAGAATTTCATATTTTTCAAAGTCAATGAGAACATTGAGTCCAGATTTTATATTTAAGAAAAAAAAAAAAGATATTGAAATAAGGTAAATGAAGGACTGATTTTAGAACATAACAACCCAGGCCTCAGGAGCTATAGCCCTGAATTCCTTTTACAATACAGCATAAGAGCAAGGCATCTTGTGAAGAACAACCAAACAGAAGCATGTGCTAATCTTTTGAAAGTGTGTGTGTTTCCTTTTTTCAGTGCAGGATGGCTCTCACTAGGCCAAGCCCTGGACCTGACCTCGTGTATTCAACATAACAGCAGCAACATATTTCTGCAGCAAGACCTTAAGTACCTGCAAATCTTTTACTGTATTATGGAGAGGGAAAAAATAAATCTAAGGCCTCTTCTTTACTTGGGGAAAACAAATGTACAGATAAACCCCATTTTGCCTATGGAAGACTGGGACACACAGAACAGTCCCCTAACATGTTTAGAGAGTATCTTCTGCCAAAAAAAAAAAACCAGAAGAAAGACCTCAAAATCAGAAGGCTCGTATTGATCAGCCGGCTGATCTGGAACCAAATCTATTCTTTCCATGTTCTAGTTTATGACGTTCAGCATAGTATTAACTCATGCTTTAATGGTTCATAACTGATTTCTGCTGCTTCTGTTTTCCACAGCTAGCTCAGAGGAAGCTGCTGCAGCTGCAGTTGGTGTTCTGTACTGGCAGGGGAGTGGGGTGAGGATGAGATGATAGAGAAACCATAAGATACTGACAGCTCTTTCTGGATCTCAATAAGAAAGGCCTGACAACAAATGGCTTCATAAAATATTTGTTTTAATAAGACAGAATAAGAAGAGCAATATAGATAATGAGTAAATTTTACATCCCTTCAGATGCTGGAAACAGAGTTCATGCATCATTGCATGGACCCTGGATGGACCCTGGATGGATTTTACCTCCATGGACAGGATCTACACAGCATGCTGTGGGAGCATGCTAGCTTGCTGTGCACACAGGTCCTTTCAACACTGTCATGGTGCACTGACAGTGGTGCATGGTGATGTTGGAACACTTTGCATCAAGTCACACAGAGATACTGCTAGCCTGTGGCACATGCTGGTGTCACAAGCTCTGTTTGATCTTGCAATATCTGTGCCCAGGTCAAGAGAAAGATGCTGAGGCCATAGGACACTTACCAACTCCTGAGTGGCCATGCAAAATTATTGCAGTGTATTTTATTGTGGACTTGCCTGCATCTCAGAGGTCTACAGTTGTGCTTATGGTGGTGGACTTGTCACCAAGATAGCTCTTTTTATTCCACTGAAAAAGCTGCCTACAGCCCCTGCAGTTTGTTGCTGCAGACCTATTGCCATGGTCTGCATGGTGACGAATCATGGGGCCCAGTTTTCTGCCTGGCTTTGGAGGTGCAACTCTTTGTTTCCACCCCCCCTAATGCTCACATTCTGATGGTCAGGGGGAGCAGGTGAACCAAATCCTGGAGCAGTATCTCCATTGTATTAGTTACCATCAGGATGACTGTGTCTCTGTTCCTGTTGGCAGCATATACCTGCAACACTAGTGTTCACTCTTTCAAGCAGCAGACCTTTTTGAATGCACAGTGTGGTTTTCATCCCTGTGACCACCCAGATACTCCAGCATTTGTCCAGGGGATTTCACCTGTGGAATCCCTTGAGCAGTTGGTGCATGTACACTTGTTTCTTCAAGAGCAGATGGGAAAAGCAAAGGTTGCTTACAAAGATGATGCTGACAGATGTTGGCAACTGGCACCAAACTTTGCAGTTGAGGACTATGTCCAGTGAACATGTTCATTAAGCTTGTCCATCTTCTAAGTTGGACCACTGTTACCTGGGCCCACATAAAATCATGGCCCCAGTCAGGTCACGTTTTGTCTGCAGCTTCCACATGCTCTCAAGATTCACCCTGTTCTTCAGCTCTCTCTACTAAAACTTGTTCACCCAGATCCTTTACAGAAAGTCCAGGGCCAGAGGTAGACTGTGTCCAGCTATCTTGAATTGCCAGATATCCCAGGGTACCCTTCAGTATTTGACTGATTGGGCAGGGTAAAACCTGGAGGACTGTTTTGGGAGCCAGTGTTGGAGATGGATGCCCTGGCTAAGGTTTGGGCTTCGTGTCTGCCATCCCAGCAAGATGGGTGCAATGGAGAGTGGAGAGGGGGCAAACCTTGGGTGGGGTGATGTCAGAGTTACATTCCTATCTGTTCAAACAAGAGACAATAATTTGTAATTATTATGCATTGGGCTGCCCTTGTGTTATCAGGAGAACTAATAAAACTGGCTAGCAGGCAGACCTCTTTGAGCAATTGTCTTCTAGCAACTTGAAAACTTACGCTTTTGTCTCTCATTTTGGGCTGGCCCTGACTAGTAGTGGGGAAATCCATGGATCCTGGGGTTCCATGTCTTGGGAGGAGTGGTAGGAATTGTGGATATATTGTGAAAGTGTTTACAACTGGGTGTTCTAGCCAGGGTGAGTTCAAGAGCATTAACATGATGAAAGGGTTACAATAACTGTATTTATACTTGATTAAATCACTCACTTTATGGTCAGAGAGGACTAGAGTGAGCTTAGAAGACAGGGCTAACTAACCACTCCATATTCTCTGTGCAGTGGTGCTTTCTGCAGTAGATTAAGCCAGTGAATGACAGGCAGGCTAGGAGTAAGAAAGGTCCATTTCCAGCAGAATGCTTCCTTCTGAACTCTTAATGCTCATTTGTGACTTGCAATACCTTCCTGTGTCCAGGATGAAAATCAGTTTTTCAGCAAGTGGATTGGAAATGGTGGGACATGAGGTCCTTCGGCTAGATGGTTTACTTTTTAAGCAGTCTGAAAGATGTGTTAGTAAGAAACTAATGAACAATATTTTTGTGTGTGTGCGAATTAGAATTAGATCAAAACATCAGTTGTTATTGTCAAATGCTTTTTTAGCACTTTCTCCCTTTCCATTTATAATCCTTTTCCTCCTGCTTTTCCAATGCACTAGAAAAATTTTCTAAATTATTTGGAGGACCTGACTTGAAAGAGACTATATATAGAGACATTACACATGACTCTTTAGGACTGAACCATGATCTGCTACCTCAGCCTTATATCTACAAATTGCAGCTGCATCTCAGGAGTCATGTGTCCTTGTTTTTTTCCTCCTAAGTATTCTTTCTATGATTTCAGGGTTTTCCCTTTAAGGTAAAGTACATAGATTTTAATCATACTATTACTCTTCTGATGAATACATTACTAATGGCATAATAAATGCCTGGCAGAATGGTAATAAAAATTCCAAGGCCAAGCAAGTAGAAAATTACTTTCCTGCCTCTCTCTATCCTGTGTCATTAATAAATGAAAAAGAGAACAATTAACAGCTTCTGCTCAGCTAGGCAAGGAAATGACTGCCCTTCTGTTAGAAGGTAAACAGAACTTTGCCAGAGTGGTTACAGTATGACGAACTGACATTTTTGTTAACATTTAATATCAGCATGTCCTTAGGGATAGTCTTATTTTGTCCCAGCTGTTGTTTGCCAGCTGTAACAACATCACGCAAGGCCAAGTTTGATGTAACACTACTTTCTGATTTGCAATTCATACACTTGCCATGTAGTATAGGAATCCAAATTCACTGCCCTTTCTTACTCCCTGATTCTGCCAGTTGGTACATTTAAATAGTACAGTATAGCAGTTCTGCTTCTTGTTGCATGACAAAACCTCCTCAGATGTTTACTTCTGTTCTCCACTCTGGTTATGGTCCTGAATACTGTTCCTTGCCTCTGTGATCTAATGTACTAAGAAGCTTTAGCTTGAGTTTTAATATGTTACCCCAGCTCAGCACTGAGTGCCATAGTTGGCTAACAATTAGCTTACCCAGGAAGGAGAGATTATCAAAAAAGCAGAGTGATAAGTAGCTGATTAAATAATCTCTAACTTGAATATTGGGCAGATTTCCAGCTGCTTGAAAAAATGCAGTATGCATGTGGATTCAGTTAATAACTTGAACAGAAATCTTTAGCTTCTAAAATGAAAACTAAACTCTGTTTTGTATGGGTTGAATGTAAATTCATAGGAGGATTAAAACAGTGAAAATATGATCTGGCTTGATATATGTGAAATATTTACATTGCAGATTTAAAATTCTGAATATTTGCCTAACTTTTTGTAAAACCCATATATTTTTCATTGAAAAATTCCAAAAAATCATAGAAAGTAATCTTATTCCAAGCTATTTTCAGAATACAAACATGAAGTTTTATGATACTTTACCTCTAAGTTAATATGATAGAGAGAAATATCAAGTACATTAAAATACATTAAGTAAAATCACAGGAAATATTATGCAAGTTAAGCATTGATCTTGTGATTGTGACAGATAGATACACTTGATCTCTAGCCATACTTTGGTTCAGACTGACTGAGAAGCAATAGGCCTCACACCCTGTGGTGAACCTGGGAGCTGGAAAGCTCCTGGCTCATGGACAAGGGAGTGAAGGTGCCTTAGAAAAATGTTTCAAAAGGCGGTTTCAAAACCTGAAACTTCAAGATAACTAAAGTACAGAACAAGATACTAGAGCTAAAACAAAGACATATGTCTTTTCTATACTACTGACTAGTAGCCAACTGCTTCACTCCGTAAGTGTTACCGTCATGATGGGCCCAGTTTGAGCTCTCCCTGAATTGCAGCTGGACTGCATGCCAGGCAACTCTCCCCTTGAGCAGGGACACCTCTTAAGGTTTGAGATTCCTTACCTGAGACTAAGAGAGGCTTCTTTACCCAAGGTGGAGAGATCTCTTACCCATGACAGATCCTCGTAAGTGACTGATAGCATGCTGAATTAATTAATACTAATGAAACATTACTAATCCATGTAGCTACTCAATATTATTATAAACATTGTATAGATAATTCCATTATGCATAAACCATTGTCCATGTCTGAAACTAAGGTTGGACCTAACTGCACTCAGGCTCCATAAGCAGTTTAGAAAGCAAGGGCATCCACTCTGAACCTCATGACTCAATGGGAGGGTCTCCCTTACTCTTCGTGTCTCTAGTCTCCGTGTGAATCATTCTAACTTGATTCTAACTCAATTTGCTTTTATTTTAGTAAAAACATTTTTTTTTCTTCGTGACAGATGTTCTCCTGTTGTACTGTATGCTTCTTGTTCCTTTACACCATGAGAGTTAAAAATGCTGAAGATGACTAGTATTAACAAGCAGCCTGTACCTTGAACTGCCCCGTAAATTGTCTTCAGTGGCATGTGTTCTCACCAGATCCAAGTGATTTGCAGCTCTTACAGTATGCCATGAACCTTCAAAGGGAAAATATAAACACTTGCAAATATAGGTTTGTAAAGTGATGTCAAATCTCTAATATCCTACCAACATGAAAAGAGCCTGATTAACACAGATGGTATTCATCTGTCCCACTAAACTCCAAGGAAGCTGTAGGTGCTTGTCTTCTCCTTAGATGACCTCTGACAGGCAACTAAATGTTATCCAAGGTGCACAAACCTTCTGGGATAGCCAGATAGCTAGGAATGTAGACTTACTACTGAGAAGTGCTTCTCAATGTGATTCTAGCTTTTTTGTTTTGTCCTCAGTCAGGTTTTTATAAATTATATTTTTTTTAACTTTTGCACTTTTTTAATATCAGTTATTCATAATGAAGATAGCTCTCAGGAGCAAGTAACTGTCTTTATCGTGGAAACAGGGATATATAAAGAAGAAAACATGCGTGATTATCTGCTGCAACTGCAGAGGCAATATTTACCAATTGCTTTCAGCATTCAGTCCATACATCCTTGCAGGAAGTGAACTATGACCTAAGTAAAAGGCAACAGTTTCAACTTAATTTACATAATGTCAGGAGATTAAAGTAACATAGGGTGATTCTTATAATAGAAAGAAATAAATGAGGTTTACAATGCTGTTTAACAAGTCACTCTTAGTGGCTGTCAGGGTAAAGACATATGCTTTTAATTGGAATGATGTTCCCTTAAGTAAAAGGAAAATAAGAATATACTCAATTATGAGAAATACCGTGAGGATACAGTTCCAATATTCTACATTATTTCTGAAAAAAGTTCATATTTGTCTTCACAGATTTAAATTAGTTTTTTCTCTGTTAGAGCTAATTTTTCTGGAATATATCTTACTTTTTCTCTGGGTATGAGCTAGGAGATGTTTAGACATACCAACAAACAAACCGAAAGGATAGAATACCACAATGACTCTTGTTAAATTTTTGTCTTTCAGTATTGGGGCATGACTGGATGATAAAAGGAAAGAAGATGAGCCAGATCTTGGTAACAGTTTAGTCCAATTTCTGTGTTAGTCAGGTCTTTATCTATATAGTATGATATAAGCTAGTGTCCTCCAAATGTATTGCTGAAGACAATGTTTCTTACCACAGTACGTGTAATCCTTTTCAATTTATACAGAAGGAGATTTAATATTCTGATAACTGCGTTTCTGTTCTGGCTTTGCTTTGGAAAACATATGCTGTTCACAAAACAGACATGCATCTGATCAAAAATCAGTGTGTCACACAAGTTTTCCGGAAGCTGAAAAGGTATGTTTCTGTATGTCTCTGTATACATGTTATGTATCTATTGCTTTGTTGTTTCTTGTACTTATCCATTAATCATTAGCAATTGGCTACCATTTGAGACCACATACCGGGCCAGAGGATTTTATACCAAATATAGTTCTTGCGCTATTAAATTCTTACTAAATTCAAAGTGTATTTCTTATTGAGAAAACTGCCCCAAATGAGTTTATTTAAATTATTATTAAAGTGGTGTGGGTGCTCTATTGTATGATAGAATGACTTCCTCTGTTCCTTGATACAAAGACTATCTCAGGAAAAACATTGTCAGAAGACGTGAGCAGAACTTATCACAAACTAGAGCCATAATGGGCTGGAGCACTGCTTTACAGAAAAACAAATTGACCTCACTCCTGTGATCATGTGAATTTTCACAAGTCACTGGTGCATTATGAAGATGCAAGCCTCTTCTCATGTACAGTGCCTTAGAGGTCAGGATAAGGAAAGCTCAGAACTCACTAATATGATTACATATTTTAAACACATTGTTTACCTTGTGTACTATATTTGACAGAAACTGCTCTTCTAGTAGAGATGATTGACTAAAGCTGACCCAAGCCAGGTATTGATTAATGTTTGCTTTTTCAGATAAAAGTTGTCTGTAAGCCTCTGGAGAACTATGAATCATGGCTCGTAACCAATAGGTTTGTGTTGGATATCATCATTAGGAGTGTCAAATGGCTGGAGAAGAATCTCAACAGCCTCAGACACTGGCTGCTGAATCCAGGCTGAAAAGAGAGTGGTATGATGGCTGATAGATATGATCTAAATGAGAAAGGATACAATTAAGTGTTTCTTTTCTCTGCTTGTGGTAGTGATTTGGGTATAGTGTTCATTCAGTAAGAAAATCTTAAAATAAATAGTCAAATCTGGTGAAGCTGGCAAGAGCAATCATACCTGCACAAACCTGAAGGAAACTTGAGAAGTTCTCCCTGGTTCAAAACTGACAAGTATGTTTGGAAAGAGGATCTACTGCAAAAAAAAGGGCTGTGAACAGGTCAAAGTCTTGTCACGATACAATGCTGTCCCGATCCAATGTCGGGGAAGGTT
>VYZV01046258.1:6668-28321 GCA_013401275.1 Pandion haliaetus | reverse complement strand
AAACCAACAAAAGCGACTAACGTTTAGGGATCTAAACTTCAGTTTTGAAATAAGTCAGTATCATGTTATGCAAAATGGATGGAAGTTTTCTGTTGAACTTAGATCTGGTATTGTGTTTTTATCAGAGGTGATGAGGTCAAACCTCCAAATAATAATAGTTGCATTAGAATGTCTTCATAAGTATATTTGTCAGAGTGCTAAGAAGTCAGAGAGTAGAAATATTAAGAGTTCATAAATATGGGTTTTGCTAGCACTGGCATTGGATTTCTCTCTGTAAAACACTTTACCCTCTGACTCTGCTTGGCATCTCACAAATAAAAAATCAGGCCTAATATTACATTAATCCTAAGAAAGAAAAAACCAAAGAATCCTCCATGCTGGAGTTATTACACATTATTTTTTTCTTTTTTCCTTGCAGTTTAAGAATTTCAAGGTAGCTAATAAGTTGATCAAAATTCTAGAGTCCATCTTCTGAAAACATAAAGGATAATTTAAAATACTGATAGTCAGATGCTGGTAACAAGTCTGGTGCTGCTTACGGTTAAGCCAGCATAATGATTGTAGATTCTGCATCCCAGCCACAGTTGTTGTGTGAGGGGAAAAATGAGACAAAGCCTGTTAAGGTCTAAAAAAGTTAAAAAGTGACTTCTTTAATATACATGGTCTTCTGAGCACAAAGGGCAGAAAAGTCAGCGGAAAAGAATATATATATTGTGAACTGGAAAGAAATCGGTGCCTTTGAAATTGTATCCCTTGCTTTGCCCTAAATCTGACTGCAGCTTTTAGCTTCCACCACATGTTTACATTGGATATCTCTCTTTGTGCATATAGAGTTTGTTCTCTTATGAAATTATGTCACAGGGGAAGGATAATTTAAAGCCATTTCCATTTGTTATGTCTGTGCTGAACTAGGTTATTAGGGGCTGTTAATGCTGGATAAACTCAAAACCTACAACTACCTTCATCTGTGGATTATAGAATCTGTCCAACAAATTGCATGCTGATATTACCAGAATAAGGAACTATAGGCAGTTTATGTTGTAGCCATCACTGGGATCTTTTTATAGTGTAGCCGGTCAGGGTTGTGCTGATAATCACAGATGTGCATCTGACTTCACTTTAGGAAGGCTGAGTTTTTAAAAGTTAAGTCTGATGATAGGCAATATAATTTTAGCTTTCTAGGTTAGAAGCTCTTGCTGGACAGCCCTTTAATAAATGTGGATTGTGTTTTTTGTAATTCTAGACCTAGCATCATCTTATTTTGCATACTTGTAAGTTCAAGAACAGCCCTAAGCAGGGACAAGTTGTAAGCTGTGCTTGAGGAGTAGCCACAGATAGCACTGAAAGTTGGAAGCACGTGGCTAAGCTGAAGTTTTTCTTTCTTCTTCTGTGCTTTGGCAAGAGAATGATCATGTAACAGCATAACATTGGCTTATTTTAGCTATGAATTGCCTCTCCTTCATTGCTTCGATAGCTTAATGAATTGTACAGCTGGGAGACAGGAATCAAGCCATTCATCTTTACCTGCTCCTCCTTCGCTCTCTGACCAACAGGGATCCAAGACACCAGGGGCTGGTGGTAGCCTATTTAAAAGACACTCTTTCCTGTCTGTGAGTTTGTAATCCTAGCCAGTTGTACCATTATTCTTACTGAGACTGATAAGTTTAGATACCAATTATCTGTCATTTATAATTACAGCATACATTCAGAAGATTTATAGATTTGTTGCAGATTAATGCTTTTGTAAGTGGAAGCTTGTCTTAGTCTTGTATCTAAATTACTAAGTTGCAAACATTGTAAGAACTTTTTCTGGAGAAAATCTTCAGTGTTTCTTTTTGCTTGCTTTGACTAGAAGATGGAAAAACAAATCGCTCCTTTGTAATGTCCCAGATGACTCCAACGGTGCAGATGCATAAAGGTGAAAAAGAACAGAATAAAGTTATAATTCACAGACAATATAAAATCTGTATTGCTTAAAATTTCCCTGTCACACTCATACCCTAATTTTCTTAAAGCAATGGTTTTGCATCACTGGATTTCTGGCTGTCTTGAAAGGCCTTGGAAGTTTGAGCTTATTATGAGTAACTGGGTCTAGAAGAAATGAAATAGCCTTCACAGCAGTTACTAATTATGGAAGTTTTAGAAGCTTGCATTGTTTTTTAAAGTGCTCTGATTCTAGCTTATCCAAATAGAGGTCAGAAGTTGCTTGACTCATTCACAGAGATTACCTGTGAGTAAAGCATGTAAAATGTTGTCTTTGTTTTTCTGAATCCAGAAGTATCCTGTATGGGAAATACAGTAGGGAGGAAGAAGGGAGTAGTAGTTTCATGTGCATAACAAGTTTTTTTTGTCAGAGTGATGGGGAAAAAGAAATCTACTGATTTCCAATTAGTGCTAAGCCAGTGATTACCACTGATAATGGAGAACTGATTTTTGTCTACCAGGTATGGCTGTTGATTCTTCACTAAACGCTATTTGTAATACCTGGTGGCTATGTTGTCTGCTGTGGGGTGCTTTTTCACCTCAGACAGCTCTGTCCTAACCTTCACCTGAATGCCTGCAAAAGAAATAGGGAGCTGCTCAGAAAGTCAGTGTGGCTCCAGCGGGGCAGCTGCAGGGTTTCACAGGAGCAAGTGTATGAAGAGGACGAGGAAGCATAAATTCAGGTACTTCTCTAGCTGCCAGCCACAAGCATTTGATGAGATAAAGAAGTGAGTGAAGTCACGTACGTCTCCATGAGAACAAGGAGAAAACTAGTTGGGAACTGTGATCGTGAGTCTCAGTTTCCTCAGCTGCTCAATGAGAAAAATCACTATGCACCGTGCAGATATTATCTAGGCCTTCATGTCATGAGGTGGATGGTTTTCATTAAAATATCTGTAAATTCTCCGAACACCTGTACTTCATATTCATTCTGTGCTTTAATCCTTCTACTTTTGAGTGTGTCCTTTCAATAACATTCAGAGGAGGGCTGATTTGTTGATTATTTCAGCTATGCTATGTTTGTGTTTCTTGTTTATAGATGTTAGTTTAACAACACTTTGAGCAAAATTCTTGAAGAATTTGCATCTTAGTAATTTTGAAAGGATAACTAACAATCAAATGGGAAACTACCTGCTTCTGTGCTGTTTTATTAATCAATTTTCTTTGGGTTAATTTCTTTTACTTTTATAAGCACAGCATGATTAAGTTTACCTCGTATTGTTTGAATTTCTTCCTTTTTTGAAGGTAAAGGCAATTTTGACAGTAAAGTTCAGTGTTGAAGCTACTGGGGCCCGGTCAGGAGGAATTGTCATGCATTCCTCATACTACATTAATAACAATTGCAACATTCACTTCAACAGATATGGGGGTCTTGTAATTGTTTGGAAATTATATATTAAACCTTTTTGAGTCAGATTACATGAAATATAGAAATCAGTATCAACTGTAATGTTTTCCTGTAAAAGATATTTGAAAAACTAGTGGAAGGCAGGGATTTAAAATTAAATAGAAATTGTACATAAGGTTCAGCTGGAAAGGAATATTTAGTCCAATTGCCTTACTCATTACTGGTCATTTGTAAGTCTTGAAAATAATTACATATTCAACTCCTGAAAGTGCGTCTTTTTAGGAACCAAAATTACAAATGTATAAAGAACGCTCTGTTCTTAGAATCTTTTCTTTAGAGTCATTGTTTTCATTTGCTGTTTTTTTAATCAATCCAATACAAATAGTGTGGTATGTCTGTATAAACTTACATACTTAACTTCTGGCATTCCTCTGTGTAATAAACTGCATTTGCCGAGGAAGGATAACCTAGGTTATGAAACCCAAGGACTGCTTTTTGTATAAGGATGCTGTATGCAATTTTGAACTTGTGTTCAAGGTAAAAGACTCAAGAAGTTAATGAAGAGGGAATTAATCTTCCCTCATTCTCACTGGATAGAGATCACAGACTTCAGGTTTTGAGGAGAGAGAATATAAAAGATCTTCGCTGCCAGCGGCCATAAGGCTGAAATGCTTTCATTCTCTAGAGAGCCAGAACTCATCTGCAGCTTCCCCTCATTTAAACTCAAGACACTTCGGTTTCCTGTTTGGTTTGTATCTAAGTGGATTTTCTTTTAGATTGTAGATAGCTGTTTGTGTATTCTTTGCTAAGGGTTATTATTTTTTCCTTTAGCTGCTGGCTTGGGAATTGCCTGGACAGTGTTGCTTTATTGAAAAGGATTATGTGCTACCTTGGCTAGAGAATCCCAAAGGAAGCAGATACCATATAAAATCAAAACATAGTGTCTCCAGGTTGCCAGTCACTGAGTCTTTAACAGTGATCTAGTTGAAGTAGCCTTGTGGGAAAAAAATTTTAGTGGCTCTTAATGTGTGCAGCACCACTCACAATGGCAGAACATGGGGGATCTGTGTTCCTTTTGGTGGGACAATCGTAGTGAGTCTTTGAGTCTGGCACCCGGCTACTGATGGTGATACAATTATATTTTTTTTATTTCCTGGATTGATGTCCTCCATCAGTCTGTAGACCAGCTTAATGAAGTGTTTACATTCTCTTTGTGGCCTTCATCAGCTTTTTGTTACTTCAGTGAAGCATCTGTGAGACTATCTAAAAATTTTCTGAGGACATAAGTCTTCAGATTTGCCCTGGAATTCCTAGTGGAATAAGGAAGACACTATTAACTAAACTGGCTCGTGTTACCTGGCTGCAAGAAAAGAGACTGTGCTCCTTTCAAGTCAAGTTAAAGCCTCCTATGCCTGCTGCTGGGACACTTCTAGTGGATTTTTCTAGTGTGTTAGCTCTTTTAAGTTCTGTGGTTCTTTTCTAGAAGAGAAAAAACATCCTGGTAGAATCCTGTTTTCGTAGCTTATGTAGCCATTTCTTATGGAAGCTTTGTGGACAGGAATGGCAAAGATTTCAAAGTGTGTTGTAAAAGTTTCTTTCCAAAAAGGAAAGAAGCCAAAGGAATGGCTCAGACGTCCGTGTTTCAAAATACAACAGGTGAGTATACTGTCATTACTAGCCTATGATCAGGAGAAGGAACTAGGCAGTTGCTTCTCATTCAGATACACTCTTTTTGCCTTTTCAAATCTATTGCTGCAGCGTTTAAGCTCACCTGCTCCTCCTTTGCTAGCTGATCCGCATACCAGTGCAAGAACACAGAAATCTTGGCCAGTATATGATTCAGGTTGATTCCTTATGAGGCACAACATTGATATTCCGGTGTTTAATTCACTTCTAGAGAAATGAGAAACTGGTCTTGTTCTTGTGACAAACTAACATTTGCATGTGTTGTTATACCTTACGCACCTTGTAATTGTCAGCAACAGCTCCAAGCAGGCCAGCAGTAGGGAAAGGTCTCTACAAAGCTGAGGTGAAATACGGAGAGGAGCTCATGCAATCTGTTTGACCTCTAAGCAAGTGCTATCACACAAGTGTTCATAGTGGAAAATTGTTCCTCTATTCATAAGTAACATAGACTATTGCTAGGAAAAAATCATCATCCAGTCTTGGATTGCCTAACTTTGTTTTATAGTAGATCTGAACTAACATTTTATTGTGTTTCTGCATATGCAGTGGGGAAAAAAACGAAAGAGGACATAGGCACATGAGGCAAAAAGAACAGGATTTGGAGAGAGAAGAAGAAAGCAAGCTGATCTGGGCCCTTTTGAGAGTTTGATGTTTGCTACTGAGCCCAGCATATTAACCCGGGATGGAAAGCGCTACAGACTATAAACCTGGTTTCTCAAAAAGCATGCCTCTCTAATCCCTGGTATCCGCTGAGGGCCTCTTAGTATTGTTGTAAAAGATCTGTTTTCCAGAGTGATTTGATTCCCATAGCCATGGGCAAAGGCACCCAAGCAGCTCTTGTTTGATTAAAAAGCTGAATTGTTTGCTGGTGACTGTAAACACAAACAGCTGCTTTCTGAAACCACACAAAAATGAGAGCCAGATTGGTACTTCTGCTGCAGGACAGAGTTTTAAACAACTCACTAGCTATCTGGGAATATTTTCTTTGGGAAAATAATTGAGATGGATAGTAATAAATGCAGACTAAAATGTGTATGTATTTACGTCACCTTCACTCTGCCCTGATTGTTTTTGATGCAGGCTGATCCTCCAGTCTTAGAGCAAAACCAAAGCAACTTAGCTTGCTTCAGGTAGTAATATTTACAGGGACTTGAAAATACAACCAAAAAGAACAACCTTGCAGGATCAGTCAACGCTGCCTATTTTCTGTTTTACAGTGACCTTGTTTGCATTTGTCCAGGGAAAGAGAGAATGTGTGGTGTTGGGGACCCTATGCTGGCCTTACTGCACTGAAGTGACTCTCCTTAGACTGGTTTTGTTGATTTTTATGATCATGCTTTTCTACTCGCAGAGTACATGAGCAGTGTATAACTGTGCTCAGAGATATGGTCTCCTGGGTTTCAATGTTTGTATTTAATCAATTTTATTGTTCTTTGCAACTAGGTATTCTGAAGGTTATGGACTGCCTTTCCCATATCACTGCGTAGCTACTGTCCCTAGCAAATATTGTTTCATAGGTTGTGCAGTCATTTTAATTAACTTTGTTATGTGTAGGTGCTTATTGAAATGACCATCAGCACCATAAATAGAAAACATTAGAAAATTCCCTACATGAGACTACTAAAACCAAAAGGTTGTGAACAATCCTGTTTACTAGTTTACTACTCTCTGTTCATGTGGTTTCTTTTTCATTTCACTCTGAATGGACAGTGAAAACTAGTTGTGTAATTATTGTTTGCCGAGAACAGGGAACATGAAAAGCAGTATGTAAAGCCAAGTTTTATTATAGAAGTTTAACTTCCCATTTCTCAAACACTAACTCAGACCTCTTTACTGTGGTTGGGTTCCCAAGCTTTCAGATACAGTCCATGTATGTAGTGATACTTACACATTTATTATGTAGAGATACTGCTTACATATGCACACAAGTCTTTTCAGAAGTATTCTGAAATTACAGGACTAGGCATCTGGAGACCTGGCTTCTGTACATGGCTTTACTACCAACTTCCTGAAGGACTTAAGCAAAGTTGGAAAGTTTTTTTTTACAGAATTACATTGGACAGTACATAATCCTGTTCTGGGGAATAACAAATGTCAGTACAAATCTGTGCTGCATTGTGGATTCTGCTCTCCCCTGATAGGTTGTGAGAGTTAGGGCTGTTGAGAGCTCTTCCAGCTTTTCACCTTCCTTGCTACTTGACTCTGTGTCCTGGGAAGCATTTTACTACTTTTAATCCAAGTTTTGTTGACTTGAATGTGTTTAGCCCTTGATCAGCTATAAGGGCAGTGGCTTCTCTCCCCATCTCCATTTTTCAATTTGCAGTGTAACCTGTGGGTTATAACTACCCCAAAGCCATCTTTCTGCTGATTCCCCTTTCATGTGCACTGGGGATAATGCAGCTTTTCTAGAGAGACAAGACTTGATTCATTGATGTTGTAAGAACTGTCAAAATCTTGTGACAGAAGCAGAAAATTTTGTTGACATTGGAAAGAGAGGTGGCTAGAGCTGTAGTCTGAGTTCCAGCTGTAGGGGTATTTCTGTTAAGTAAAAAAGGATTCAGAACATTATACTGAGCTGTTTTTATGAACTTAAAATAATTGAGAACAGTGTTTTGTTTAGCTCTGGGTATTTCCTGAATGCGTTTGCAAGTCAGGCAGTGTAGTGCTGGGCTTAAAAGCCTGGTACCAGCTTGAGATGTATTAAACAAAATAACCAAAGAGAATTTACCATGGAAAGGTATATTAACTTTTGAAAATTTTCGTGTTACAATTAGTGATGTTGTTAGTAACACAGCTATATACTTTTTTAATTAAAAATATCATGTATGTTAGAGTTATCTAAGGAAAAAATACCCCTACTCTGCATATGCAATTATCTCCATGCACTAGCAAAGTGTCTAAACATCTCCTAAATTAAATATTTAAATACAGAAATAATGACAGTGATAGTACTCTCTTCTTTTTCAGCCTGTAAAGAAGATAGTTCAAAGGTTGTTTACTGCATGAACTTTCTGGTGTCATGGTTAGAGGTTTTTAAGAAATTCAGGAAAAGTTAAGATGAATATTGCATATAATTTTGAACGTAGTTATACCCACGCTATGCTCTTTTGGTCCAGGAGAGAGTTCCCTTCCTGGTACAGCCAGGAGCATCCTCTTTAGCTCTGGCAGCCCGGTCTGACTGTAGATACTTCAGAGAGATAATTGCTTACGTTGTGTTGACTGATCTCCAAATATCAAGGCAGAAATCTTGAACCAGATGCTGAGTGGAAAACACAGTTTTGCGTTAATGAGTTAAGAGAAATTTATATTCGTGAACCAATGGGCTTCACAAAAATGCTAGACTTCACTTCTTGGTAGAGTCAGTAATTTAGCCTGGAGGTCGCAAATACCAGTCTTGCTTTCCAGAGCAGTGTTGAATATAATAGAGGAAGGTCTTCTATTTAGGTGAAAAAGACTAAAGGTTGACTGGAAGGAAGGTTATGAGGAGCAATCAAAAAAGAAGAGAAGACCAGAAAGAATAAATGAGGGTGTTTTGTATTCAAAGTAGCTCAGCGCGCTTTGGGGAGTGCATGTGCTTGGGTACTGTTTAACTCACCTTTGCTCCTCCTAGCATCTCTCATAACCAGAAACTCAGTAATGGACATGGGATAAGCATCAGCTATAGATACTTCTTCCTTTGTGTGCTACACCCATTCTTCATTCTCTCCCTTTTCCTCAGTGCTTCATTTACTCCTTACTGGTTTCTCTGTTGTTTGATCCCTGTCTACCCTTCTTCCAAGTGAAGCAGGATTTTTTGTTCCTTATTAATGGTATGAAAAAGCACAAATCAAAAGCAGGAGGTCTGGAGCATACATTCAACCATTAAGCTCGAGTAACCAGCTGGGCAGCCAGGTGGGAAAACCCCTTGTGCTCGTGGGGAAGGGTGTCTTGCTCTCTCCACTGAGATTCCAATTTTCTTGCTGACTGGGCTGCAGCAGGAGCTGGAGGCATCAGAAACACCTCCATGCTGTGCACAGGGATGGCATGGTGGGGATGTTGTTGGAAGACGGGACAGCAAGGACGCTGGCCCTCCCACAAAACTGCTTCCCCCTCCCCCTTCCTTTTCTTCTGCAGTTGCACACAGTGCTGTGGCTTGGAGGTCATTTGTTTCCCACAGCTTCACAGACCACTGTAGCAGAAAGGGAGACAATGGTCCCTTACAAGGGGCGATGTGAGGCCTTCTTTCATCTCTAATAAGCCCCTTCACTTGCACTGTGAAGCCTGTTATATGTGTATGTGTGTGTGTGCACAGCTCCAGTGTGAACCACTCTGCAGCTTCCATTGATGTAAAGCATCCCGTTTTTTTGTTTTGTTTTTCAAATGGGCGACTCTTGGCATGTTCCAGCCTGAGGTGGGTTTTCTGTTCAGTGCCAGCACATCAGGAGACGTCCCTTCTCCTTTTCACATAGCTATTAAAATCTAGGGCCCATCTGATCAACATTGGTCGGCAGAACGAACTCGAAAAGCAAGGACAGGAGGGGGGCAACTATCTTTAGCTCCCCTCTGCTGAACACAGGCTCTGCCCGTTGCTGTGTTTGGGTACGGTTGCTGACTGAGCGTATCAGGAGAGCTCTGTGAGAGCAACCACCCTGGCAAAGTGACCGACTGTCCTGCCATAGAATTTGCAAGCAGAGGTGCAATTTGAAAACTTTTTCTTTTCCATTAC
Source organism: Pandion haliaetus (assembly GCA_013401275.1). Classification (NCBI taxonomy): domain Eukaryota; kingdom Metazoa; phylum Chordata; class Aves; order Accipitriformes; family Pandionidae; genus Pandion; species Pandion haliaetus. The sequence goes on along the minus strand of VYZV01046258.1, from coordinate 18,599 downwards.
CCTGCTATAATGACCAGGAAAGGGAATAAACAGTATGATGAAAATTGAAGGTGCAGGAGTTCAAAGCAGTGCTCCTTCTAGTCTGGGATACCATTTCTACCAGTGTGTTCTGCCTGATTCTTTGAAATCCCACTCCTTGAGTACCCTCTAAGTCTGGAGAACTTTCCTTCCTATGTGAAATAGGAAAATTTTAGCGGCCTTCTGTGCAGCAGTGGGTTTGTGCTCCAAGGTAGGAAACTAGTTCTGCCCTGTCTTGGTAGGCTCAAAGTAGGAATGTAGGTTGATACTGGTCATGAAGTTTTTCCAACTCTCTGCCCACTTTCAAAGCCCCCATTTAGCCTGCCACTGCCTCTTGCTACAGCTGATTCAAATGACTCACTGTGAGGCCCCCTGCAAGCTCAGTGCAGGCTTATCTTAGGAAATGGCTTTGGTAGTCTGGGTCCATTAAGGCTTTTTGTCTTTCTCCCTCACTACTATATCCAGTTCATTTTGTACACAGTATTACTTCAGCAAGGGAAAGAAAATCCATCTTTTCACTTGTCTGGGGGGCTGTTGCTACTCTCGGCTACTTAGCATCGTGCAGCCTCATGTTTCACTCTAGCATCTCTGGATGTTGTAATGGTCCTAGCACGAACCTTTTGCTTAACCTTGAGACACGGCCTCACTTTCCTTTGCACAGGCTATCTGTTTAACATACCACAGCCTGGAAAAGACATCAAAGTACATTAAGAAATGGTTATGCAAAATTGACAGACTCAGATTTCAGCTGTACTCTAATGTATGTTTTTCAGCACAGAATAAGTATTCTTCTACCTGTTAGAAATGTTATATTACAATGGGCATTTCACTGACTCTGCCTCCAACTGAGCAATTTTAAGCAAAGGTAAGAGACTATTTTCTCAATAATGTGAGACAAAGAAACTGAGCAATCAGTCAGATGTTTCCAGGCAATGCAACTGGACATTTAGAGATTTCTTGTCATTTGTACGCTGGCCAGCTGAGGGGCCAGTCTACAAACCCGTTTTCTAGCACTATCCACATGAGAATGAACCATGTTTTTGGAGCTTTCAAATATATGAGATAGAGCAAGCAAGTGTTAAATTTCCCTCAGAACAATGTTTAGTAGGTTTTATTGGCCCATACATTACTTTCGCAACTGGCAGACACTCCACAGTGATACAGCATTTTGGTCTGTGAGTGTCGTGGTTTCAGGTCAGCTCAGTCGGTAACAAAGCACCACGAAGCCGCTCACTCACCCCCCACCCCCTCGCCTGGCCACGTTGGGATGAGGAGAAAATACAAAGGCAGACTCGTGGGTCGAGACAAGGACTGGGAGGGATCACTCCCCACTTATGGTCACGGGCAAAAGACAGGCTCAACTTGGGGAAGAAACAAAATCCATTTCATTTATTACAAATCAAGTCAAAAACAAAACACAAGGGTATTAGGAAGGGAAACCAAACATCAGAACAACCTCCCCCCACCCCTCCCGCCTTCCCGGCTCAGTTCACTACCGATGGTGTCTACCTCCTCCCCCCGGCGGCGCAGGGGAATCGGGGATGGGGGTTGAGTCAGCTCGCCACACATCGTCGTTGCTGCTTCTTTCCTCAGGGGGAAGATTCCTCTCTCGTTCCCTGCCCCAACGTGGTTCCTNACTGCTTCAGCGCGGTTTTTACCATGGGGTTACGGCCATCTTGGGGAGCCTCCGCTCCACCGTTCACCCCCTTGGGCTGCAGGACTATCAGCCTCCTCAGCCTCCTCCTCCTCCTCCCCCTCCACTTCCATGATTCCAGTGTCGGCAGCGATGTTCCTCTCAGGTTTCCCAACCCCACACTACCGGTTCCCCTTCTTAAATATGTTTCCCAGAGGCGCTACCACCGTCACTCCCCGCCTAGAGACGGGTCCGACATTTTGGCGCACGGGTCCGACATTTTGGGGCAGCGAATTCTTCCAGCAACTTCTTAAAGGGGCCGCCTCTGCAGCCCCCCTCCCCTGCCACCAAGGAAAACCGCGCCACACAAACCCATAACAGTGAGGAACTGGGAATTTTAGGCAAAAATACAGCTTAAACTTCACTGAAAAGTAAGAAATGGACAATCTTTGGGGAAAGGTTGTCTTCCTGTGATCTGATAAAAATGAGTGTCCATCATTAGTTAATTTCAGACAGGTTACTTTCAGGCTGATGGATGGATAGATGGAGGTAGCATACATAAGTATAAATATGTTTGTATGTCTTCAGTTTTGGTGGATGTGGGATGAGAGATGATGTGCAACAGCTGAATGTGCTTGAGCTAGAGGAGGGATGGTATCTCTAAGACAAACAACATTCTTCTGAGTTCTCCAAGCATTTATATTTTTAGCTTCCCTGGGCTTGCAAAGTAAGATGCCACAGTAATTGGATTCTAACTTGTCTAGTTTTACTGTGATATCTGTAAATATCTCCCTTTCTTCTGCTCAAATGCTGTTGCATAACTTCTTGCAGCAAGTTTTATCTCGTGGAATATATCACTTGACCTTTTTGCTTGCCTGAGCAGCAGAACACCAAATGTGCTTTTTTTTCAGGTGATGGAGATACAGTAGCTTCATTAAGGGATGCTGCCATGGCAAGCATCTAGTTATTTCACATCATTAAACTGCCTGTGAACATGAAGCACATACCTCTTTAACAGAAGTAAAGAGAAGGGGAAAAAAAAGGACAATAAACTCCAGTTCTTTTAAATCCATTGATAGCTGCAGTTGCAGAGCTCAGCTAACGGGATTTTAAATTGCTATGGCTATACTATCTTTCTTTGAATGTAAAGACCCAGCAATTCTTGTGCAGGCTGAGCATGGACTACTTCTTGAGCATTCACTGGCATGTCAGCCTGGCCTGTCCAGGTATTTGCAAAACACAGAAAGTACTTAACTGGTACTCTCTTATGTGAAATAATAATTAAAAAATCCCAGTAATAATGAGTTTTAGATTCAGTAAATCAGTAAAAAGTAACTAATTTGTTTCTTCAGACCCTGCCTGGACTTTTTGAAGTTTCTAATGTTGCCTCTGCTAAGTAAGAATCTAAATGGGTCTCTGTTGCAAAACAGAGTGGTTTGGACCACTTAAAGATCAGCCCAGAGAGGGGGAAGAAATGCACCACCACAGTCTCCTCTTGGTTTTGGCAGATACTGACCTCTTCCATGGCCTTGTTTGAGCAGTGCAGAGTCATTGGTAGAACAGCATTTTATGGCCGTGTAAAAGGGCAATTCTCAGGGCTGGGTAATTAAATCACCATTTTAACTGTTCTGTGGCTTACTAAAAGTATGTAAGAAGAGGATTAATAAAATCAGGGTGTAAGTGGACCTCAGGCAGCCTCCACCTGTAACATTTTACTCACAGGAGCATTGGGACAAAAATCCAGGTTTCTTCTGAGTGCTGGAGGGCTTTGTGGTATGTATGCAGAGCTGTGCGCTGGATTCATTGGCCTTCTCTGGTGTCCAGGCTGAGTCCTTGGGTGTACAGGTGAAGTCCATATAGTGAAGATCTGAGGTGCTTCTGTGAACTAGCAGGCTAGAACTGGGGAAAGATGACTTCTATTCTGTTTTCAAATTCTCTTTACTGCTTTATTATGTGATAGATGAACTAGACCTGTGGAAAAGTTTTTAGTTATTTTACCAGAAAAACAAGCACTCCATCTGAGAAGGTAGGTTGTTGTTTGCTTTTAAGGTGAAGTGAGGAAGTAGTCTTGAAACTGGAGGATCTCCTGTGAGAACATTTGTGTTTATGGAGAGGTACTTAGTGACGATGTACTAGGGCTTCCACCTCATCTCCATAGCCCTGTTAAAGCACAAAAAGATCCTTCTCCAGGATTCAGAGCTGATAAAGGAGGACTACAAAAACCTCCCCAGTGGATTTTACAGAACATGATAACACAGTGCAATAAAAAATTATCAGAAATGTATTAAAAAACTAGTGTAGTTTATGGCATACAGGTGCAGTACATAAACAGGTTGCTGCTCTTTGCTCTATGGAGTTTCAAGGGGTCTTTACCTGTTGTGCTTTTCAGCTGGCCTGCTAGCATCTTTTCCCCAGAAGGGAACCATAAGAGTTGCTTAGAGCTGTCTATAAATTATACAGTCTCACCTGAGAGACTTTTGGACTTTTCTTTAAGCACGTGAGAGGTAAGAGATGTGATGCCCTGTGGATCAGTACTCAGTTCATTTTTGCAGTATTGTTATTCTATCCCAGTCCAATTTTCAAATATTTAAAATACACTGTTTTAATGGCACTATAAAGTCTATCCTGTGGCTTCCTCACACGACCCAGGGTGCAGTGTGCTCATTGAATTATGCTGTCCTGTCTCCTTCTCATGGTGCTTTGCCAGCTCCAGCCAGTTTGCCCTTCCCTCCTGCCGCAGAGCTCAGCTCTCCCCACCCCTCTCCGCTTCCTGCCGCTGACCCCGTTTCAGTCTTGGCTCCCCTCTCCCATTTTTTTTTTCCTCTCTCCTCCCCTCCCTTGCCATTGGCGTATCTTCTTCCTTAAGCCATCCAAAAATAAAGTAAGTGGATGTTTGTGCAAAATACACATCCCTAGGTAGTAACTCACTATTAGCTATACCATGGAAAGCAATGAGATGTTCACAGTGCAAAGATAAACGGTAATCTGAATACTTTAAAAACTGGGTTACAAAGGGGAAAAAAACAAACCCATTTTTAGTGAGCGGGCTTGAGATATACTTGGGACAGCAACTTCATCATAGAGTGGCGACTTAATTTCTTTTTTCCCTTTGGGCTGGCACCTACAGACAAACAAAATCCTTCAGTTAGGGTGTTTTCCATCTAATCCATCCAACAGTCCCCTTCACTGAGGATGTGTTTATTCTGAGCAGGGTGCATGATTCATCACCCTTGGGAGATGAGGCAAGGTTTGGTGCTNAGTTTTGTACTAGGAAATTACATCACTGATAAAATCTTTTAAGGGGAACATCCACCACATTATGGCATGGAAAGTAATAGAGAATATTTGCTGTTGGGTAATTGTGAAGTCAGTTTATTAGAAGCTAGTTTGGACAAGGCAGCAGTAGACGTTGGGAAGCGTTACTTTGGTGTGGAACCTCACTGCAGCTAATAAAAAGTAGTCTTGTCCTGGGTGGGAGAGCTGCAGAAGAAAAGCAAAGATACTACTACAAGCATCTGAAAATTCAGAGTCACACTTTGGATCCCTTGAGACTGCAGTTTCTTTACCTCTGGGAACCAGCTACATAAGAAGAATCTAAAGTGTCATTTTTGAAAGAAACGTAGCTCTTTACCTAGCAGAGAGAGTGGGATGTAGTTTTCTGCTGGGAAAATTAACACACACAACAGATTTCCCTACTGTACTGGAGCATGTGGGACTTACAAGTACCACACATGTATATTTGATGTGATGTTAATCAATTAAATGGAGCATATAAAAAAAATGAATAGTCAAGTCATTAACATTCTTGTCTGTTGTCCAGCACTGTCCAGTATGAAAGGGAAATAGTTATAGCTGAGTTGATAAATATTTATTTCAGTGATACTCATTTCAATGGTTTGCTCAAATGGAGAACATGTGCATCCCAAACACCGCATTCTTCCAAGCCAATGCTGAAATGGTGCGTGTCCTCCACAGTGAGCCACTGCTGCTAGATACGCCAGCTTTAACAGAGAAAGCAGAACTGAGATTCAGGAACCTATAAAATCATTTAAGAACTCATGCTAGCAAAAGAAAAGCAGCATGTTAATTCCATTAATGTGGCAAAACTCCCATATGGGTAATAACCAAGACTGCGATACATTTGCCAGAAAAACCAAAAGGTACACAGAATTACTTGTGTGTTAGAATTCATTGCAAACTCATTTAATCTGAGGGCTCATTACAGCGTACTTAGAGCAGTCTCTGCTTTTATGGCTTTATTTCGTTGTGATTCTATTTGGATGAAACTGTATTTTTCAAAAGAACTTTGGTTTAGGTTTTCCAGGATGGTTTTGCATCTGTAACTTTGAAAAATAAATCCAGAAACAGCAGCAATGTAGCGCAAGTGCCTCCTTTGTAGTTACACAAAAAAAAAAAAAAGAAAAAGGAAAAAAAAAACCCAAATCCCAAACACCCCAAAACCCAAACCAAACTTAACCCATCCCCCAAACCCTCCAAGCTTCTGACTGTTACAACAGATGGCTAATAATCACACTATGTTGTTGTATATGTCTTGCTATAACCAAGTTTTTGCTGTTTTTTAGGGTAGGTACTCAGTGTAACAAGTCACCCTTGGGACAGAGTTCTCTGGGTCATTCTGCATGCATATATTCTGTTTTTTCTGCTGGGTAGATATGAGTTGTTGAATACAGTTTGATTCACTTCATACCCCAAGCTGCTAAACACTACAGCTGTAGAGCTGCTGAGCAGGTATTGCTTGCATTCCAGCCTCAAGTACAGCAATGACAGGAAGTGAATTCTGTGCTATAGAGAGTGCATAAAGGAACTTTATGCTTGAACTGTTGCAGTAGATATGGTCAGTTTTGCTTTATATTCATTATTCTTGTTTTCAAATAAACTTTGAGTCAGAATACATAAAATCTGAAGTATTTATTTATCTGCTTACAGATGAGATTAAAGATGGAGCTGTGAAAGAAATTGATTTAAAATATATTATTTAAAATCATAAAATTTAAAGCAGTAAAGCATTAACAGTTACAGAGAATGACAGTTATTAGCTGATTGTTTTTAGAAAATAATTACTAAGATTCAAGAACAGTGATGTGAATTCCAGTGCTATGTTGTGGGAGCAAACAACATTTGATATTTTCCATTGATGTATCTCATTTATGTATATGGTGTTGAAGCTGACACCAAATTTACGATGGAAAGGAGCTGGATTCTTCCATTCTGAAGTCATTATCCACATCGATATAAATATTAACACTAACTGTTTTGATGTGTTTTGAGTTTGATATGTTGCTGTGTTTGGCCCAGAAAGCACTCATTTTTACAAGAGAATGAGTGAGTTTCTGTATATATCTCACTGCAGGAAGAAAAAAATCAGACAGTGTAATGGCTAGAACAAGAACAATTCGGCTCTTTTGCTGCCAATACATACCTTAGTCTTTAACATTATATTCCAAATTGATTCATACACTACATGTATTTTATTTTGGATATGACAATACACTTATGGTCTGGTAAAGTCCTTTAGAGTGCCTTATTTATTCTTCCCTCTCCGTTTGAACTGAGAAGATACCACACAGCTATGTTAACCAAACTCAGTACTATTGCTATAAGTTGTCAAGGGGAAGACTAAAGCTGGTGTATGTTCCACTAATGGCAGTGTCCTGATACAAGGCTGCATCAGCTACCTGCCTTTTCACTAGGGTGTAGGAGATGCAGACAAGCACTGACCATGGCTTTCATACCAGTCTCCATTCTGTAAACAAGAGTCTAACAGCAACTGTGCACTTACAAACTCAAAGCAAAATATCTTGTATTATTGTAGGTTTAACCCCACAGTAATGCCTTTAGAGACTATACTCATACAATTAAATGTATTTCTGTCATTTAAAAACTGCAACTTCTGTAATTTCTTCAAAGTTGCAATGGTGACTGCTTAAATAAGTCACTACATCTGAAGAGGAAATCTAGAGAAGCCAATGGAGAATGACTAATTTAAATTTTTCATGAGCATGTTCTTCCTATAGTTAGCTGTGAGTTTTAACTGACAAACGACCATGGTGCCTCTGGCTCTAATCTTGCTGTATCTTGTAAATAAAGTAGGATTGAGATGAAACCAGCATGATAAACTTTTGTTGGACACAGAATAGCATTGGCTGTTCAGTAAGCATCTTATTTCCTGCTAGGTTAGCATTGAGACAGTCACTGGGAGTGACATAAAGAGGCACTGTTTTTATTGAAATGCTGTCTTTCACATGAAGCACAAGTCTGTTATTTTTACCATTTGAACTCATTGAAATTCCTCTGGCACTTCTCACAAGAGATAGGTTATAAAATGTCTCAGCTAAATTAAAAAACCTGATCATAGAAACCCAGCCATCATTTTAGCATGGGTCAAGTGATCTGTTTTTCTTTGGCAGTGCTTGCCTTTCAAATAAGGATTATGTTAACCTTGCCTAGTGAGATCCCAGGAAAAGTTCTAGATGTTGTAAAGTTTGTTAGTATCCCTACAGAATTTGGATAGCTCTTCCTAGGCATTATGTTGTCTTTGCCACCGTAACCTTTGAATGGCAACAAATACGTTTAAGCCATAGCTGTCCCTATATTGCATGTACAGAACATGTCCACATTTAGGGTCAAGTACCATGGGAATATTAGTAAGTGCCAGTTGTTTCTAAGGTACTCTAGAGGTACATTATGTCTGTACATAAGCAAAGGTAAGGGTTGATAAATTTGTCAGAGATACCGCTGTTGTCCTACTTCTGTCAGACCATTGATAATGTAAATTGGTATTGCAAATTGCCCCTTCCTTCTTGAAAGTCATTTGGTGATAGTATTAGAGGCCTTTGTGCCCTGTCCCAGCCAACAATGATTGGATTTTAGAGTAGGGAGACTGGTCAGATGACCTGGAAGACAGTTATGTGATAGTTTCCCAAACTAAAAGTTATGGCACCACTCTAGGTAGGAATAAAAATTTCATAGTGGGTAGAAGGGAGGAAAAGGGAAGTGCAATTAAGAGGCAGTTGATCAGCTTTCCAGTAAAGGATTAAGCGTGTGTGGTTCTTTGTAATAGGACTGGCTGGTAAATTATATTTCTGTTGTGCAATAATTCCTGAGTTTTCAGAAAATCTTTCTAACTGGAAAGACAAAAATTTAAGTGTTTGCTCAAAGTAACATCATACTGTTAGAAAAAATGTGAACATCGATCCCCTCCCCCGTTCTTACGTCTCCTAAGCTGTTCCGTTGGAAGTCATGGGTCCTCGGTCCAAAGCTGTCCTTGGGGCAGGCTGCCAGAGGGTCGCCTGGAAAGCAGCAGGGTTCTGCAGGGAATCTGCCTGGCAGGTATCAGCTGGCCTGTGTCTGTCAGAAGATTTACTGGCATGTACATGTTTTCACAAAACACTAGGTCTTTAGAAGATATATTTATTTATTTTAAAAATCAGGTTTGGGGTTTTTGAGTAGCTTTGGTTGGGAAATATTATCAGCATAGCCAGAGTTGGAGTGCAAAGTATACAGGTTTTTCATTTGGTTCAGTGGGTATGAATGTAGGTTAGCCATGGCTGCAAGCTGTTGATATGCTTCTGTTCACCAGAAACGGCTGGGAACTACAGATGTAAAACTGTTTAAGCGACTAGGCCCAAATCTGCCACCAAAGATGTCCCTGCAAATCCTACTGCCTGCTGGAACAGCTGGGCATGTGTACCTATCTGCAGATGGAAATTCAAGAGCTGTAACACAAGTCTGCAGTTAGCAGCAAAGCTTTGAATCCAAATACTCCACTTTTGTGAAGTAAGCAAGTACAAGTGAGTGCTTTCATCATCTGGCTTTTGGTGCATGAGCTGTTGCTTTAACAACAAATTGTGTTTAATTAAGTTGGAAAGGTGAATTCTTGAGCTCTTAACAAACTCTGCTGTATTTTTCCATAATAGCTTGATATTTTTGACTATGTGACTTGGGAAGTGCATAGTTAAATAGTTACATGGCCTCATTTTTGAGCTGACCACATATTATGAGCTTTATTTTACCTATGTTGATGATACTAGCAAGGTCAAAATTTAAACCTGCATGTTTATTGTTCCAAAGTGAATTATGGAAATCCTATTACTCATTTGCAGCACCTGTTATTTAATTTTATATAATCCATTTTCATTTAATATTTTTTATAAATTGTTTTGAAGGTTAGTCTTCCTCCTTTAAAAAAAATGTTAGAACAGTCTGTTCTGGTTATCTAGTTTGAGCAATTATGAATCTTTTCTAGTAATTTCTTTGGCTGGGAGAATTTAAGCTCGTCTGTTAGAACCAACATAAAACACTGAAGAATTGTTGGCCTGCAGTAGGTACAAGATATCTAGACATTCCTCATTTCTGGCTGAAGGCTTTGATTGTCTAAATAGATGTTAGCACACAAAAAGATTCTCATCATGTGCACCTCCACTGACAGTAATGGAAATTACAGAATGTCGTAATGATCAATATCCAGGAGGCACCTTCCAAGCTACTACTTTGTAAACAGTTTTCTTTTTATCATGTTTATAGCATGATAATCAAATGAAGAATGTTGTTTAATTTAGAATTATAGTAGATGTATATGTCTAGAGCATATTTATTTATGTGTATGTGTAAAGCATATTCACTTCATATCTTAATGAATCAAACCAGCCTCCTTAAACTATCACTTACCTGAGATGCAGCATCTATGAAATGCTTACAGGCATTGCCTTTAGGAAAAATGCTTGTTTTCCTCAGTGTTGCTATTTCAGAAACTCCAAACAGTGTCACCACTATGAGACTCTGTGCTTTTCCAGGTATCTTGTGACTTGGTGGCAGGTTATTCATCTTCACGCAGCATCTTCAAAGAGCAATTCAACGTATGCTTTTGTATTTTTCTCCTGGGTTAAAAGCATGCAGATAATAAATACATCTTTCCACCTCCCCAGACCCTGTTTTACAGGGGAAATTAATCTTTCCACGTTATTCAGGCCTTCAACTTTTTGTTGACACTTTACTTCATGCGTGAGATTGGATGTAAGCTTCTGTGAGATGGCTCTGTGCTATTGTGGGTTAGCTCTGAATCTCACATTCAGTTCACCTAGGCCACCTGTCAGCCTTTAAGTTACAGAAACTTTCTACCAGTGTAGAGCTTTTCTGATATCTTATGTAAGGGCAAAATTTGAAGTTGGTTTCACAAGGAAGGAAATCAAGTTGTTTAGCCACATTCACTAAGATGCGACTTAGTCCATATTTAGTCCTTTCTTATGTATGTCAAGTTGATATTATCTTTAATCATACTGTTACTTGGTAACAAAGTTAATATCATAATTGTTCTACTTTTTAATCAGTGTTCTTGTTCATTTGCTTTTCAAAGCCAAGGGCTCAGAACCACGGTACAAGCTCTGCTTGAGAAGCATATGTGGAATCTCCCAGGGACAGTACTCCATCACAGCACTCAAGCTATTTGTTTTACATACTCTTAATCTGAGTGTGAAAAAATTTGAATTGTTTCAAAGCATAATGTAATCAAATCTTAGAGTTTATGCCTAAGGTAGGATAGATAGCTCTGGAAGAGGTGGAAAAACAGCTGTTACCTGGTTTTGCTATGTGTGATGGATGGTCTTCCCATTGTATTTCTCTTTTGTCGCATCAGGCAGAATGAACTTGCCAATGGTGTTGCTTTCCAGAAGCAGAAGTCAGTTGGCTTCACTGATGCCAAGATAGATAGAGAAGTTACAGCGCTGCTTTTTGGAGAGAGTGAATTAAGTGTATATATAAAGTAGGAATGCCTGGAGTTACATCACTGGTCAGTGACTAAACTTGCTTTACTTTCTGCTGATTATGTTATGCTGGAAAACTGCTATGTGCTTCAGACCACTGGATGCGCAGCTTAGCCGGTCACCTCTACTTCTGTTGTTGAATCTTCAGAAGTTCCAGTGAAACTCTAGTACAGAAAAGGATAGAGATATGTTGTGACCTAGGGAACAGTCCTTGCAGGGTGCTACTGGCATAGTCATCAGCCAAGTAGCCATTCCCCTGGTGAAAGTAAGAGAGTAAAACAGTATATTTTTTTTTCATGTGTCATATAGTACTATATTAATGTGTCATATAGTACTATTTATTACCAAGTTAGTAGTAGTACTTATTACCTAGGCCTTTAACACTGTCTCTCATGGCATACTCCTTGAGAAGCTGGCAGCACATGGCTTAGACAAGTGTGCTCTTTGCTGGGTAAAAAACTGGCTGGATGGACGAGCCCAGAGGGTTGTGGTGAATGGAGT
>VYZV01046198.1:0-10635 GCA_013401275.1 Pandion haliaetus | reverse complement strand
CCCCCCCCCCCTCCAAGGGTTGTAGGTAACCTGTCAACAGTTACTCCTACTGTAGTAAGTCTTCATTAGGTGACTGATGCTGCAACCTTGCACGGCTTTGAAAGCCTACATGTCCTCAAGTGGGAATATTACTGGTACCGGTACTGGAGGATCAACTATGATTAAGATGCTTAGTTATGCATTTAGAAGAGGATGTTCAAAGAGCTTAAAGGAACTAGATATTCACATTGATTGATATATAGTGGGAAGTGAACATTTAACTCCTATAAGGTTCTCTTGNCCTATAAGGTTCTCTTGCAAATCCCCATCTTATGTTCTGAATGGTTAGACCTGTGCATTTCCATTATGAGGTGACATCTTCTTAGTAACACCACACTTGGAAAGACAGAAAGAAACCAACCCAAGCAAAAAATAATCTATAATACTACAAGGTTTAGTGGTGAGTTTTGTCCTTATAGAAGGAGAGGATTCAGCTCAACAACCAGATGAAATGTCTCTGTCATTCCAGCGCGCTTAATGGAAATAACAAGCGTAAGTTATTTGACTATTAGGCTGCTAACTCGGTTTTAATGAAAAAAAAATCTGACAAAACCAGACAATGATTTAGTTCTTGTTTTACAAGTTCCTTACTAAAGACTTTGACCTGAAGTACATCGCATCTTGTGAGGTAACAGCTGGTCTATCATTGTCTTTGGAAAAAAGTAACAGTTGCTAAGATTTTAAGAAACAAAGATGGTCTTTGAATCAACTGGAACAGCTGTAAGAGACTGACACACCATGCACTGTCAGCTGCTAAATTCAGATATTCAGACTGCCTGAAATGGGATACTTTAACCCTTTGGCACCATCAGATTCCTTTTCTCTCTGTTCTTTAAAAAAAAAAAGCCAGAAAAATAAATTGGGTTTTCAATTTGCCTTTTGCTTTCAGAAATTTAAAAATACCCTCACAAAACTATCACTCTCTTTGTAGAGATTTTATTTTTTATATTTATTTAACTTCTGATTTATAAGCAATATGAAGACATGGTTGATGATGGATGAAATTTGCATTAGAAAAGTATAACACACTCCTCTGTGTGGTGCATTAAATAAAAACTATAAGAGTGTGTATCCAGAAGACAACGTCGGATGCTATTTTAAGGCACTCGGCGTCTTCCAAGTTTTCTATGTGGAGAGTATTTAGTTTAAAAAAGCAGAATGAAGGTGAATTGATCATGTCTAGAAGAGAAAGGTGGGTGATAGCAACGGTCTCTTTAATAGACAGAGGCATGTGAGATCCAAAAGCTGGTGGCTGAAGTCGGGCACATTCAGACTGGAAAAGTTTAGGTTTTTCTTTTAGAGTAATCAGGGAACTGATCCATAATTTAAATTAGCTCAGGATGTGGCAGATTTTCCATTGCGTGAAGCCTTCAGATCAAGCTTGGCTCTCCACTGTTGCTAGTTCTTGCAGCATTTTCCGAAGTGCTCCAGAATATTGTGGGGTTTTTTTCAAAGATGGCAAAATGTGATGACATGAAAATTTATTTCACTTAACAAAGAGTCAGCAACCATCTCTTGTGAACTAAATGCTTATATGACTTTGGTATGCCTGAAAGCCAAGCTGCTGCAACTTGGAGCCTGCTTTTGGACGCCTGAAATAAGCACATTTTAGGTCTCTTGCTAAACTATTGTTTTAGTTCAATTACAAAGGATGGGATATTATTCAGGAGCCTCTGAGACTTTGTAGTCTGTGTTAGATGGTATCAGGAAAGCTGTAGTTGCCTTAGCATCTGTTCATTGGTTATCTCAATGCTGCACAGCATGACTGATCGTGCCACCGATGGAGAAGGTGAACCATGCAGCAAGTGGTACCCCAAGCCCTCTACTTTGCTTCATGCAGAATGCTCCTGATCAGATGATGAGGCTGGTGCCTCAGCACTGAATGCTGTGTTTTCTTGCCCAAAGAGCCATGCTGGCTCAAGCTTGCTCCCAAGTCATTTACTTCAGTATTTCCAAGCAGTGCCTAGTGATGGCTTCTTATAAAAACTCTTTTACTCATCACATATAACCTACTTTCTTGTGCCCTGTACTCCTAGGTCCTGATCCTGTGCCACCTGAGTAACTGAAAGATTGGCAATTATTGTCACTGTTTGCAGAATCAAGTTTAGTTTATTTTTCTGTTTGTGGATATGACTGTGTGAAAAAGTAGATTTATATCATGACCCCAGAGGATTTGAAAGTTCTTTGTTAATGTGAATGAATGTCCTAGAGTAAAGGCTGAGATAAATAGAATGATTTTCCAGATGTGATAATTGAGGTAAGCAGAATAAACCATGCAATCTAGAGCTTTAATTCTCATTAATAGGAAATCATTTTACTGTCCTGATAGACTTTTTTATATTTACAGTTACTACAGGACCCACGTTAAGGCTAGACCTCCTAACAGCCCTCTCCCCATTTTGCTGTCATTAAGCCTAATTCCAGCTCAGGTTTCCACATCTTTGTATTTTTCATATGTCTTGTAGTCTGTGAGATCTATTTGTCATGAAAAGTCAAGGAGAAACAAACCAATATATTTACATATTTTCTGAATTTAGTTTTTACTTTTTTTATTCTTTATTTAAAAGATTTGTAAGATGTTGAAATGCTCGCTCTTCTTTTCCCTAACAGAGGCACATCACTATCTTACGAGGTGAATGGGAATTACTTTTTAATATCCAGAAACAGACCTTGGCCTTTTGACATCCAAATAATTCCCAGAACAGACAACTGAACCTTCACCACAGTAGATTGGATTTGCTATGTTAAAATATTGTAGTGGTGCCCTGATTTCAAGTCCTGACAGTTTCATCACCACAGTTGACCTGTGTTCCTCCTACAGCTGCTTTCTGCAACATGGTTACAAAATCCATGCAGATTCTCCTTTGCTTTTAGAAACTTGGTTTAACATAGTGATAAGTTGTGTTTCATCCAAGTTTACTTGCTGTTCTTTAATGGCATGTCGTGTGTCATATTTCGTCTCTTATTTATTAAATCCTGTGCTTTGACTAGAACTTATTTCCAAGAATATGAAATTATTGTTCTATTATTAGAGCTCAGGTTTTGATTCCTTGACAGGTTGACAAGAGCTTTGCAGCACTTTGCAGAAACAGCCCTTCCTAATCAAAACCGTCCTCAGCAATGTCAGTCGGTTTACCCTGGTACTAAAACATAGCTGAAATAAAGCTGCTCAATTGCTTGGGCAATGGGTTGTGGCACCTGGGACTTAATAACTCTCCTTTTCACGCTCACCCAACCCTCTGATACTGACAGTCATCTTCAGAGCAGGAGCCAGCAACATATAACTTTTTAATGTCTGATCCCTTACATGCGTGTCCTAATTGAGTTCTTCATAGATTCCAACATCTATCAAGTTTTCTTGGCCGTCATATGCCATATTTATATAGGTTCATGGTCATCTGACTCCTGACATTTTTTGGTAGTAAGTAAATTGCATTTAGACTAGAAAGACAATAAACCTAGTAATTTGGTACACCTTGGGATCTTCCTTATGTTGCAGGGTTTTTTCACTGTCTTCGGAGTGTTTTAATTTACTATGCTCTTTGGCTTTGGGACTACCTTCCTCTTCTGGTTTAGGATTTTAGCCAAATTCAGCACTTAAGATCTGATCTTCACTTTAATATGCTCAGTGTAGGCTCTTTTTAATTAGCTGGGCTATATATCATTATGTCAGAAAATTTCTTTTGCAGCAACTTCCTATTACAACAATTGCCTGACGAATATGGTTATTGTGAATGTGAATGGTGTGCACTGAGAATGGTTTCATTTTCAAAGGATGCTTTCATGGAAAACAAGGTTAAATTGTGTGGAAACAATGGAGATTCTGCAAACAGCTCTAAGAGGTAGTTCCTTTCTTCCTTCCAATACTTCGTGTTAGAAATCAGATTAGAGCATAAGAGATACAGGGAAGAAAAGAAAACAGAGTTTTATTGTTCTTAGACTCCAGAACCCTGTTCTTAAAGCCCATGGGTGAAACGATGAACAATTCATGTGAAGGTTACATAGAGCTTATTTCTGCTAAGCTTCTCCACATTTCTTGTTTATCCATTTTATTTGTTTTGTTGCTTTGTTCTAGTGCCGTAGTGACACCCTCTGGCAATGGCAGGATAGTTTCATTGTCATTAGGGAGTTCCTTAGCAATCAGTGAGCATTCTCACTGGAAAGGCATTGGCGAACCCTGTGCTTCCTTCCCTCTCAGAGCTTGTTTGGCTAAGTCTAAAAATCACACACATGAAGTTAATTAATGCTGTACATGAACGTGATGGCTAATTGATACAAATGAAAGTACCGTGTAATAAATAGTGTTGGGAAGGTTTGGTGTTTTTTTTTTTTTTTTTTTGTGAACAGCTTGAAACATCTCCCTTTGTACCGAAATTAATTTGTTTACATCAACTCTAAAGCATGCTTTTCTCTTCTGGAGTGCAGTCTCTGAACAAAGCCTTACAGATGCTCTGGCTGCTGTGTGGCTCACACCAGAACAGAGATGACTCACTGATCCCTTCTACCTGTGAAATAAAACAGGTTTTTAAAGATTGAACAGCTACTGTGAGTTGTCTGCCTACCGTTAATACTGTTTTACACTACTGATCACAAAATGCAAACTTCTTGCAGCTGAATTTTTTTCCAGGCAGTATAATGAGAAAACACAGTAAGCTGTTGAGGCTGTTGGAACAGTGAAATGAGGCAGCTGAGGCTTGGAGAAAGGCATTAAGGTGCCTAAGTCCTATTAAAATCAAGGTGTTGGAGAATACTTAACATTTTTTATTGGATCTAGATCTATGTCTCATTTTGATAAGCAACTTTGTGCATGTCTACAGGGCAAGCTGGTAGTACAGAACTACCTCAATGGTCGAGTTAGGGCAAAGCAACTGCCTGGCTGTGGCAGTGTGAGGAACTGTGCCGGGTACCTCACCTGGCTTCTCAGCAGCCTGAATTAGCCCAGATAAGCTGAAGGCTGCATTGTTAGAGAAACCTCCATGCATAAATGGGGAATGGTTGCTCTGAGATAAAAACCTTAACAGGACCAATTGCACTGTCCTGTAAGGACTTTTACCAATCTGCTTGGAATGAACCTTCCCCAGTCCCATAGCAGGGACCGAGCTGTCCTGGACTGGCACTGGGAACTCTGAGTCAGGACACAGACACTGCTCAGCCTTGTGCTGAAATATGAAGGTCTGGCTCCACTTCTGAAAGCAGCCATCGTTGTGTCTGCCACCTGGGGTCACTGTGTTCAAGGTTATTAAAAAGGAGAAGTATAAAGTAACAAAGAAAATGTAAGCAGTAAAAACATCTTTCCAAGCCCTAACCCCCGGAGGCTAAAATTGAGATTGCCATAAGTATACAAATTGCTTGAAATTTTTATTGTGTATGAAAAAATGAAGCCCTATATTTCAGTGTGTAAACAGAAGTCTGCTTTAAGAGGTCAATTTGTATAAAGCAAGAGATGAACTAACAAGAAAAGCGTTATCTCTCATAGACCTTTTCTTATTTCATTCTGTCTTAGCTCTTTTACCTGTCGGTTCATACGGTGTATTGCAACTGACTTCAAAGATCTTTGTAGCAATTGTAATTTTGCGGTTGAGAAATCTTCAGTGGTCTTGATGCTGATCTTGTTTTACACTGGAATTACTGCACATATCTCATTGGCTTTTCATATTATTTACACACGTGAGATTATAACTGAGTCTAATATATATTTTGAACCTGCACCCATCTTACAGAATTTCTTAAGGGTGCTGTTATTTAAACCTTTGTCTCAGCAACCTTTGTCTCAGCTAACCCTGTATGATATATTAAGCACCTGCAGTACTTCTTAAAAGCACTTCAGCTGAATTTTCAAACTGGTTAGGCTTAAAGTTGTCAAAATATGTGTTTATGTTAAAACTCCCCAGAATGCTATGTGGATGTAAATCTTGCTGTGGAGGTGCTGCATCGTGAGGGAGAAAAGGCTGGTTGTGCTCTGGGGAAGAGAAGCTCCAGACAATGCAAATGCTATTTCAAACCCCATTTATTGTCAGAGTGGCATCATCAGTGTGTGTGCTGCTTGGAAGCTGGACATCCCCAGTGCTCTTCGAGAGCTGTCTCCAACAGCAGCTGCAAAATTGCTGCCTAGGAGTCTGAAAGAAAAAGTCAAAGCTAAAGCAGTAAGGCACAGAAACCCTTTTCCCATTCTGACCTGCTCACAAATCCTTTTATAAAGACCTGAAGGTACCCAGAGAACATATATCTACTCCTGTACCTGTCCGCTGGGTGCCTCCATTAGAGCTGAAGAAGACAACTTACATCTGTGGAGTGCATCTTTTTTTTTTTTCTCAGCTAAATATTGCTGAAACTTCTGGATTATGGGGCTATACAAGACATTGCATGGAATTCAGGCTGTTCTTTAGTATGAAAAATTGGTAAATCAGTATTTTGACCCTTTTTTGTCATTACTAATTAGAAATTGTATGTGTAATTTACTTAATGCTTTTGTTGACATATATGTGCATTTGATTAGATAAGACGTACTTCAGTTATAGGTATAGTTGAAACAGAATAGGATGGTGAAAACAGTATTGCAAAAAGTAGTGTTTCTTCTATGGCTCTGTAAATGGAAATCATCCATTCTTTGCAATACTGAAGGGTTATATAGCTAGAATTGCCTTACTCCTATGCCTTTTCAAATGAACTTTCCATCACTGGCACCACCTCTAAATAAAATTATTTAGTATCTTTCGTAATTACATGATCTTTAAAGCATCTCTAAGGACCACATTTTAGTCCTATTATAATCAGTATTCTTTGGAGTAATTAATTACTTGTGTCATCATGAGGTCAGAATCAGAATGTTATGTTTTCATCTCTTACAGTGAGATAGCTCCTCACACAGGGTATCATGCTGCTGGACACATAATTAGTACTATATGAAGAATATAAATTAACATGTTAGTTTTGATGGGAATGTTGATGAGGTTGGAAAGGTATCATTAATATGCTCAATAGTGCAAAATAATACTTCTGATTTTAGCTTCCTTTGCTTTTCCTTTCAACTAGTTAAGCTAAAAATATGGCACAGCTGCTTTCCCTCTATATATATGAAAATGTGTGGAATGTGAAGTAAGAGAGAGAATTGCAACCCTTTAGGTGAGAAAACATGATGTTTAGTGCTGAGACACCAGTCTCATCATGAGAGCAGGGCAAAAGGGAGGGCTTGGTGGTACCACTTGTTGCTGTAGGGACTGGAAGGATTGGTCCTCCTGACACAGCAAAGCAGCGTGACTGCAGTAGAATGCAGCAGGATGGGTTGGTTATGTTCAAGATAAATTGCTAACTCCACATGGAGTTGCTAACTGCAGTTTTTCCTTCTCTGTGGCCCAAGTTGTTTTAAGCACTGTTGAACTTGAGCAGTCCCTTGAAAGCACATCGTCTAGTCCTCAGTTAACTGCTGCTAATGGATCAGATAGAAGATTAAGGCAGAAGTAGAAGATCCTTATGGATGTAAATCAATACTTATTAATGACATCTAACTGTGTTAAGTCACAGGAGAAAAGAGGATCCAGCTGTGGGATCTGATCTGTAGCTTGATAGGAAGTCTGTGCAGGAGACCAGTAGAAAGGATGAATGGCAGTGAAAAGCAAATGATGGAAAGCTTTGTGAAGTATATTTATATTAATAATAGTTGACTCTTAAAAGGTGCTCTTTGCCTGTTGTGCTTTAGGCTTTTTATTAAGAAGGGTAAGTAACCATTATCTATGTTGAACACTTTTTTGATATCCTTTGCTATTGTGGTTGATGAGTAAAATTGCAAAGTGAGTATCTGATCCTGAAAGTGGATCTATGCAAACAAGTTCTTACAATCTGGAGGAGCTCAGTGGATGTCAGTGGTAGCTACTATAAGCAGGAGGATTAATTGATATTAAAATGATGGCCAAAGTAAAGTAACTGTGGACTGGGAGAAAACCAACAGAAAATATTGGTAGGAGAGAATTAAATTGTGCTCTTACATAGCTCTTTTGTGAAACTAACTCAGTCAGAAAGTCACTAATTATGTTTTTACAAATTCTGGGAGCAGTTTAAACTTGGCTGCCTTTCATAGTTGCTCACATAAAATAGAGTATATTTCTAATGTGATTGAATTAATGTTTTCTTGTTACTGAAGTCTGCTTTTTCCTTTCCTTATTTTTGTTGATTTAATATGCAGGAGTATAATATTGCATCAGTGCAACATTGCATAGATTGCAAGTATATGACTTTAAAACCAGTATGTTTTCCTGTCATTTTTGAAAGTTTCTGTTTTTTCTTTTAGTTCCCTTAGTGTTTTTTAGTTCTTTGCTCCCTGATTCAGCCTCTTGGTAGTAGGGTGACCCAACTTTCCAGTCACAGAGGCATGAAAAATCAGCGTAATTAAAAGTCATATATTAAAGCAACTTTATAACAGTTTGCTTTTCTAAAATGCAAATAAGATAGGAGAGAAGACTCACCCATGTGTGCTATGCAAGTTGCTTGGCAAAATCCATCTATTGCACTTGGTGATTGGTAGGATATTGCAGTTATTTTTATTGAAAACTCAGGGTTTAATTCATAGGACGTTTTCAGTTCCTGACTTACATTATTGATTATAATGTCTGGCCAGCTTGGATTCTCTTCCTATCTCTATTCCCCTGGTATTGACAGTGATGCCACTCTACCTTTCCCTCTTAAATCCATCAGTTTTACATTCTGGTAATTTTCCACTTTTCTCCTCCTCCCGGCCTTCAGTGCGCTGCCTTACATCTCTCTTCCACTTTGCAATTTCTGATTTATTTCTGGCATCTGTTCAATTCAGAAAAAAAATAATTCTAGCCCATGAATCTTGAAAGGCAATATAAATTCCATTTTTATCAACATTTGTCAATTAAAATCTGGTATTACCAAGCTTGTTTATAAATAACTTGACTGTTCCAAATTTATGTTGGTAATACCTTATACCATTCATTCCATATATACAACACTTTCATATGACAGATGAGGAGAGATGTTTCTGTGAGACTATATACATGTACAAGTACAGAAATAAAATCCATTGACTGCACCCCAGTATCACACCCACTGTGTGTATGCTCACACTTATATACATGTGCATATAAGTTGCTTTGAAAGATGAACTTGTATATGAATATCTAATAAGATACAAAACTGAAGCCTGAAATCTGGGCTGATCTCTTGCATTTTGATTCAAGGCCAGATTCTGGAAAATTATTTGAGTTCTGATTCAGGCAAAATCCCTTGAATATGTTTTTCTGGCAATATTTTTGAGAACAGCTGATCTTTTCACATTTTTTCCATTTGGGTTAGAAATCTTAAGAGAGTCACCAAGATGCCACTGAAGTACTGCTGTTTGCTGCTCATTGAAAGGAAAATGCAACCCATATATATGGTGCCATAATTTTGGCATTTTCCTCTGGTGTATCTCAAAGCTCTAGATGATAGATAATGACATTAAGGAGAGTGAGTTGGAAGTTAATTGCAAAGCATTGCTTATTAGGTTTGAAAGAGATATAATCACAGGGCATTCTAATTTCTTAAGACACTGATTAATATAACAGCTACAGAGAAAAAACTGGCAGTGAATATGTTTCTAGGGAGTTTGCAGGATTGCTGGTTTATGCATTTTCTTTTACAGCCTACACAGTTGGAGATAATTCAGAATCTTACTGTTTAAGAGTAAGCCAAGTATCTAAAATCTTGTGACCATATTTAGGGATGGATGAAATGTTTTCGTTAAAATAGCTCACACTCCCCTACACATGCCCGTATTTCTGACCGGTCTTCAGACCAGTGAAAGGAAGAAACAGGGAGACCTCAGAGATTTCCTTTGCCTTTCCTTTAATCCATCAGCTGCGTGTTAATGATCTCACACTGCTTATTCCAGTACCCAAATGCCTGCCTTCCTTCTTGACCTGGTTGAATCATGCAGTGCCTTTACCAGTTACTGTATCCATCCACAACTCTATTTTGCTTTAATCATCCCATTAGTTGAAGCTGGAGAAACACTCTGTGGCATGTGGCACTGGTTTGTTCTGCATTTCATCCAGCATGATGCTGGACTATGCCAAGTAGGGTTGTCTCCTGGCAAGGGTGGAAGAGTAGGGGGAGCATTCAGGAGATACGAGAACAATAGCATTATTTGGGGCTTACACCTTTTTTCTTGCTATCCCACTGGTACTGAGCTTTCCCAGTTACTGTCATTTCTTGTCCATCCAGTATGTTTGTCTGGATAAAGGCTGTCTGCGTATCTGGTAGGAATGTGCAAAACATGGAGAGGGCTAGTGCAGTTTAAAAATAACATTTATTAGCAGATAGATTAGAGGCTAGAGAAGCTTGTTTAGTGGAACAGCAAGAAAGGCAGTCCCAAGCTACATCTGTAGTAATGAAATTCTTAAGTAGTCTCAGACAATCTGTTCCCAGTATGTACCAGGACATACAGCATTACCCATGGCTGTGCCAAGAGACTGGACTCCACACATCTCCTGATAGTCAGTAGTTCAGCACAACGCATGCAGTTAGACGGATTCTGTGGGTCTAACTGAAATCTAGAGGATGCTCGAAAAACTCCTAAAGCAGGTAAAATTAAACAGG